>UELX01001487.1:0-43108 GCA_900480035.1 Eupelmus urozonus | reverse complement strand
CCCGATACCTAAAACTTTTGATCTACGCTTGCTCGTACATTATTAATTTAATGAAATGCAAGTAAAACAATCTCTGATTTATGTCCTATATATGCCTGATGGGCCACCTTATAAGTAACATTATAAATAACCATTATATCTAAATCAAATAATATTTAGTAAAAAAATATTGAAATCGGACAAATTCCAAATACTAAAATAATATTTTTAAATTTGACAAACTTCGTACAATAGCACCCAAAAGTTGGTGAAAATTTTAAACTTTTACATTAAAATTCTTCTTAAATTGACTGCACGCTTCCACAATAGTACATTACTCAACTAGGGTGCGAAGTCGATGGTCTCGACGAGAATAAAGTTGGAGCACAAACTATGAAGTGTTGGGAAACATACGTGTCGGGATCACATGTTGCGTACAATATTTTTTTTATACAACCTGCGCAAAATCAAACTTGCATGTCTTTCAAAAATAGTCAAAAAACAAAAAAATAGAAAAAAAAATATTTTGCGAGAGCAAACAAACAAAATATAAAATATAGACTTGACAATATTATTATTTAAAACCTTTATGAATGAATCCTTTATACATACTTAGCATATAAAAAAAAGTTGCAAATGCAGAAAAAGCTCGAGGGTTGCCTTAACCCTAACTATACCGTCCATTCATATTATCAAAAAAACTGCCGCGCCAGCTCCGCAAAGCGGCTGTCAAGATCGTCTCCTCCAAGTACCCGATAAACAATTAAGCGATCCCAGGCCCCGCAGGCAAAATTCAGCTGATCCATTACCTCTTGTGCATCGAGACACTAGAGGATGCATATTCATTAGGGTCTTGGAACCCAAGGAGAGAGCGCCAGCTCGTCACCCCTTTGCAACTTAAACGCCCGAGTCCTCGATGAAAATTGGCACGTCTCCTGATCGCGCTGCAATAGCTCCGTCGACCTCTAAGATCCGGCATTTCTCCTTGGCTGGGGAACAGGTGTAGAGCTATCTATCCGGGGATCGATAGAGCTGCACGTATACAGGAAAGGTATTCGATTACCTCGCGCGCAGCGCGTGCGTGCCGAGTTTGGGTTTCAATCTGCGGGATGGAGCGGCCGAATAGGAATACCAAAGTAGAGGGTTGCGATGGACAATTGGAAAGTAAGCGCTCTTCGCTGCGCGGCTGGCTACGTGTTTGCGCCTCTCGGCTGGGAGCGCGTGCATGTATATAGCGAGCTCGCTTGATTCAATTTATTTATTTGATCTTGCGGCCAGCCGCTCGTGCGACGAGTCTCTATTGCTCTGCTGGTGTGCTCGACATTACCTTACGTGCTGTCCTCTGTGGGTGGATGTTTGCCTTGACTTTTTCTTTCTATTTTTTTATCTCTGGGAGCTATCGAGCTATTTCGTTTTTTTGATTGCTCGGTTTTTTACAATCTTGTCTTCTGGTTTAATGGAAGGCTTTTTAATCAAGAATTACCCAACTGCATTTACTTTTCAAATAAAATCCTTACGTTTAAAGTAGAAATTTTATCTATCTCCGGCGATAAAAATAAACACAAGCTACCCAGCAGCTCCGAAGGCCTACAAAAAAGCATCAAACTTAGAAAAAAAAAAGCGAAAGCGCGATCCAAAAAATACAGCTGTCCAATCACCGCCCTCCGCCATCTACTCCAGCCGTAAAAAAAAACTAACAAATTCCCGTCCCCCTCTAACAAGCAAAAAAAGGCCACCATATCCCATCCCTACCGAAAAAAAAGCAAACACGCTCTTCCTAAAATCGAACGCTCTCGTCTTTTCGACTCTTCCCTGTTTAACAAAGCAATTCAATTCGAGAGCGCGCGCCTCACTCGCTCATCAGATTTTACGTTTCCAAGTCGACGTGCTGCCGCTATACGCACGCGTGACACACACAGAGGGACATTCACGCAGACGCAGAGACTGACAACGATATTACCAGTCCCTCGGCGGCCTCGGTCACGCGGAACGGCCTGCGGAGCGCACAGTCAAAGAGGCGAGGCCCCCCGTTCGTATATACGCTCGGCGAATCGACAATGAACTTTGCGCGAGTGTGCGGATCGCGCGCCCTCAAGTCCATCACTGGCCATTGTGCGACGAGTCTCCCGATCGACACCTTTTATTCTTCTGCCCAGAATAGCTCCTCCTCGTCTCTGCAGTACATCACTGTATATCTCCCTTTCTCTGTCCTTCCCCACGTCGCTATCTCCCGAGGGACGATAGCCGGGAGAACTATTGCGCCCGAAATCCCTGAAGCGTACGGACAAGAGAGTGAGAGAGAGCTGAGCAAGCACCGCCGCCGTCGATCATGCCTTTAGTCTTTTCACTTCGCTGTCTGCGCTTATGTATACATGGCTTTTTTCATTCGCCTACGTACCTATAGCTTTCACGATCGTTAAATACAGGCGCACTTTTGATCTGCTGAGAGCTTGCGCAAGCTCGGGAATCTCGCGTCTGACTTTAGCGAGAGAGAGAGAGAAGGGATTCATTTATGAGAAGCTTAGGAGTAAAGTATAATAAAGGAAAGTTATTTTTTTCCGTGCGCCCGCAGTCTTAAACAGTCATGACTCCGCGAGAGCCGGCGTTTTATTAAACACGGCCGGGAATCGGCGCTTGGCAGCTTAACGGGCCGCCGGCGAAATAAATAAAAAAAAAGGAACGCAGCTATAGAGCGCAAAAGAGGTATAAACAAAGCTCCGAGCGGGCTTCGAGCCTGTAAATAATATGGAAAGCATGTGTCTGCGTATAAACAGGAGAAGAAGAAGACGGCAGGTAGAAAGAAACAGAGGCGCTGCCGAGATCGTAATCGTAAAGAAGAAAGAACTCCCTAGCGCACAGGCTCGTTCGAAGGAAAAATGCCCTTCTCTCTCTCTCTCTTTCTCTACCTCTCGTTCACTCTTCCTCTTTCTTCATCTGTATATTCACTCGATTACCCCGGCTAAGGTGCCTACTTACACGCCGAGAAGAAATCCCTCCTTTTTACGATTTCGTCGAAGATAGCCCCTGCGCCCTCCCGCTGAGCTTCATAAACGCAAAGACGCGCGCGATATATGCAAGTTTTATGATAATTTGATGCTCTCTAACAGCGCTCGAAACTAGCGCTTGTCTAGAAACAGACGAGTGAAAATGCGGCCTAGGCTGAAAGATAACGAAGATGTTTGCTGGATTTAATCGAATGGCTCGGAGGTGTATATAGGACTGCTGATGCTGGAAAGGGAAAAATGAGAGTGTAACGTAAAAAATTTTCGCTGATAAAATATGATGAAGCTGCTGATACGCACCTTGAACTCTGTACTTTATAAAGTCGAAAAATTTTACGATATAGTTCCAAGAATGTAGGGCGGGTGTATTCATTGTTTAAGAGCTGATGTTCACAAGGAAAATGGTTTACTAAAACTCATTGTATTTTTTACACGGTAAAAAATATCAGACGAACTCTAGTAAAAATTAAATCTATTTTATAAAAACAGAAAATATGTTCACTTTTTTTAAGACAATAATAACCTACAGTAAAATTACTGCTAATTCACTAACGTTATTTATCACTTTTAATTCAAATATTATAAAATTAAATGTTTTAAATAAATTTATTATTAATATTTATCGAGTAAAATAACTGCTAATAGAAAAAAGAAAATCTTATTTAAATCAGGTTTTTTTTATTTGCTGTTGCTACAAAACTTTGTATTTTAACTGTCTATAATACTTAATTGTATTACTATTTTTTGTTGAGGAATTCTTATGAATAGTTTATAAATAATTATGAATGATTTCAAGATATAACTATTTCACTCTTTTGCGTAGGTGATAGCTATGGTACATATCAAAAATATGTAACAAAAAAATATAAATAAAAAAATATGTAATATGTAAAGATTGAATGGTAAATTTTAATTTTTTTCTCATATTTCTAAAAAATAGACAAAAAATAAATTTTTAAAATCAAAATATCGTTCAAAAACTAAAATCCATCAAGGAAGAATAAAAATAAATTTCAATTACGTTTCACAGTAATAAAAAAAAATAAAATAACTAAAATCGACTGAGTGCAAAAGATACAAAAATACAAATATATACCCACAGACACACACACACACATCATATACGCACGCGCACACAAGTATGTTCGCAATCATGCATACATACATTTTCTAAAAATAAAGTATTTCAATCCTACTTCAAAACTTTCATGTTGTTTCAAAAACAATTTGTTACTAATGCAAAAGTTTCTTAATCAAGAAACAAAATAATATATAACGAAGCTGAATTATTATATCAATAAATACAAAAAAAAAACATTTTATATTTATATATCGCGAGATTACAGAATAAAAATAAAGCGAAACAGTCAGGAGTCGCGGAAACGATCATAAGACACAAAAAGCCGAGCAACGCCGAGCCAGCATCAGCGCCCTCTAGCGAAAATTCGCACGCGATAATTCTGCAAATTTGGCGGGCAAACAGGCGAAAATATTGTCACGACCCTATACGTTCTCGTTCTTTAAAGTAGCTATTACCGTAGAACGTCGCTGCTGCTCGTGGCACGCGCCCCGCGGGGTGTCCAAGGTGCTCTAAGCCGTTTACCCTTATACCGTGAAAATCCGTCGCAATAAGTATGTTAGGGGGGCGCGATTTGCAGGTCGCGCGCGCTCGCAAGAAGGCCGGAAGAAGGCAGTAAAACTGCCTCTTTCTCTCCCAGTCGAGTGTCCCAGGAGAAATTATCGTCGCGCTTCTCTCCGCCGCCTTAATTCGCTTCATCTCTTTCACGTCGCGCGTTCGCGACTCGAGTTAACGGGGGGGAGGAGCATACTGCGAGCGACGCTCGGAACCGGCCAATTATCCGGATTACACGGCGTAGTGGGCGAGCTTCGTAAGTGACAACTGGCTTTTGCACGAATTTATTCAATTTTTTTTCTCGACGAGCTTTATACGTCTCGATTAGGCGTTTAAAGAGACGTATGGGATGGATTATTTGGAGGGTATAGCTACGCGTGCTAAAAGGGTTGTATTTTATTTTTAATGACGCGTGTGTTAGGATATTCAAGTAGTTACTTTTTAGAATTTGATTTATTGTAAAAATTACCAGCAGCTTTTTGAAATATGAGATTTTTCGCGGCATTAAATTCAGATCAAAATATGCAGTACCGATAAACACAGTATACATTGCAGTATATGAGCCGCGAAATTTCGATTTACATTAATTTACTGTCATGCACTGAAACATGGATGTCCCATTTTAAATCCAACAGGATTAATTTTTTTTAAATAAAATTGTTTATCATATGTTCTTTTACATGCAAAAAGTTTTTGTGTCGATTTTTTTTAATGTTATTTTTATATTAATTATCTTTCCTGTAAATTGCTTTTGTTAAATTAATTAAACTAATTTTATTAACTTTACATTTAATCTAAAATTATAAATTCTGAAAAGTTGTTATTATTTGTAACAAATAATAATATCGCAGCCCTTAACTTTTAATTAATGTATTTAACGCAAAGTACATTCTAGTCTACGATTCCAATTGCAGGGAACAGCAAGTACTTGAACAATACCAAAGCCCTTTTCCGATGTTGAAATCATCGATACTTGGTATTTCTTAATCAAAAGCGCAATCTCACCTTAGAAACAAAAAAGCCCTAAGCCCTCCCTCTCTGTCCTTCCGTACATCTCTGGAATTTCATTGACCTTGAAGTACAAGGGATAACAATGCTAACAATTGTGTACTTGAATGTGTAATTACTATTCTATATTTATTTTTATAGTACCATACATCTAATCATATACTTTAGAACCATAATTGATTAATTTGATCTTTGTCTCAATCACTCGTATATTCCATAAACAACAGCTTTTAATTCATTCATTTATAACTTTATAATGATGATATCCTGTGACAAGAAAGCTTTAATCTTACTAAAACAATATGTATTGTTTTACACGGCGAATAAGTTTTTATCTATCTCTCTCTACTTCCCTCTCTCCCTCTCTCATTCACTAACTCACTCTTTCTGTAGGTCATAATAAACGAGTTTTCCGCGGGTGGTAATAGGCGGCAAAGCGCGCAGTTATTTGTGACTAAACTTAAAACTTTATACCCGCGACGATTATGAACAAACCGACCTTTAGTTCTCTGACGTATTTCGTATGTACCTAAAAAAGAGAGTATACGACTGCACAGGGAAATGTCTAAAAAAGCGGGTAAAACAAATAACAAGAGAGACAGAGACAGGGAGAGAGAGAGAGAGAGAGAGGGCGGGGAACGAACTCTCGGGGTATATGCAGTATATATATACTTCGGCGTACGCGAGCTATATAGTCGACAGCGCTCACTGAGAAGACCTCCAAGTTGAGATGATACCATGATTACTTAGGCGCGCTTGCAGGTATTGATTCCATCGGGGCGTCGCTATTTACGGGTTTCACACACATATACACACACACACACACACACGCACGCACAAACACACATACACACATGCACACTCATACACACACGCACACACACACACACGCATACACACATGCGCACACACATTTATATACGCACATATACACAAACGCACACGCATACTCTCACACACATTCTTTTCTCACTTTTACTCTTTGCCTTGTAATAAGGTAAGCGACGATCGATTCCTTCACCCAGGACACTGACTGAGAAATCGTTTCTCTCTTATGCCTGGATTATCTTTGCCGCGTCGTCTTATGAAAGATTCACGGGATCGAGCTAAATAAAGCGACCTCTCGATCTACCGTTTGCTCTCAAGTGATGTCTGCATGTATGTTGACGTGCATGTGTGTGACGCGCGCCCTCATTTCAAAATATATGTGACTTGACTCTGAAGGTATATGTATATACAAATCTTGCCGTAAGAAAAGATGAATTTTTCAGATGTACTTGAATAATTTCACCGACTGTCGGGCATCATATTTTGCCTAGCTCGGAAAGTGCATCTAATTTTCATGAACAATGGTTATTTTAAGCTCTTCTACAGACCTAATTTTTATTTATAGGATTATCTATGAGGAATGAAGAGTAATTATTAAAGATTACTTACTGTTCAATTTGAGTGACAGAAATATAGTTTAAAATGATTTATTAATTGAAACTATAATAACATTTTAATAAATTATATAAATTATACGTAATAAATTAAACATCAATTATTAATATTATTAAAAAATTTTTAATAAATTTTTGAATTTAAATATAACTAAATCGGTTGAATAAATGGTTAAAGTATTTAAAATTCACTCGTGATTTGCTAGAAATATATATTAAAAATTAAAAGTCTTTTGCTTCTGAATTTTTAATCTTCATCTTTCTAACATTTTTATTTCCAGGTTTAATAAAGCTTCGAGAGCTAGTGAGATCGCAAAAGTCACAGGATATAGAAGTATATCTGAGACAGGCTGATCTCGATTCTTACAGGCAGGTCCTCAGTGAGATCAAAGCAAAGGAAATTCGCAATCTCATCGTCGATACGAAAGCCGGAAATATGCATCATTTTCTGCGTACGGTAAATCCGAATCACTCACTTCTCTCTCGATGTTTATTTACGTAGAAATAAAAAACATTTTTTTCAATCGCTGGGTTAACTTTGTTTTTGTTTTTTTTTTCGACACTTTATTTGCAGATACTCCAGTTACAAATGAACGACTACAACTACCATTACCTCTTTACAACTTTTGTGAGTAGAATATTGTAAATTATTGATTATATTCATTAATTTGAATTTAATGATTATTCATTTACGATAATTTAATTACTTTAAATTCAAATGATAATTAATCTGCTTTCATACTCTTCTGATTACAAATTGGATAATAACATAATATTTTAATGCAATAGCAATAAAAGCACTTTACTTCGATTATACTAAAATTATAACCCAGATGTAAATGAGAGGTTCGTTTATTCAGGATATTGAAACGTTCGATCTCGAGGACTTTAAGTATAACTTCGTCAACATCACTGCCTTTCGATTGGTCGATGCAGACGACGTCGGCGTGCGCGGCATCCTCAGGGACATGGAAAAGTATCAATCTGAGGGCAACAACTTACTCAACAAATCCCGCGTGATACAAGTGAGTACACTATGCTCCAAATCATACATACATACATAGCTCGAGCCAGTTTAAACATCTTCCGTAATCCCGCAAATGTTGCCCGAAGCTATCGGGTAAACAGTTTGAGTTGCGAGCATGGCCGAAACTCGGTTCTTGTTTCTCCTCCGTCCTTTATTATCGAATCGTCGCTGAGGTAACGCAAGCGGCATAATACGCTGCCGAGGAATTACCTAGCGGTCGGCATTGACAAATTAGTGTGCTAAACTTCAACATTGAATTATTTGTGGATGCAGCGTAACTATAGAGACAACAAATATTTGGGTGATTTGTGGCTTGCTTACAGGCGCTCTAATAGCTGTAATATTTTGACCGAAAGCAAATATTAAAATACAAATTCTTTTAGCCAAATAAAAACGTTCCAGACCCGCCGCAAGTCACTATTTATCTAATTCACTTGACTAAAGTAACGGTTTTATAACGACGACATTAGCGTCACCCCAGTCCCGCAGGCACTTAATCAAAAAGCCCTCGCGCTCGCTCGTTAATTCAGCCATGCCAAATCAGCAAATTAATATCTCGCTCAACGTGTCTCTTTTCGCTCGAAAACTTATCTCCCGAGAGTTAAGTTGTTATTGCAGCCGGCTTGCTAGCGCACCTCAATTACTACATTCGATGTCGGCGGAGCTGCTCGGCTCGAGCGCGCAGCCGTATAGCTGCGCGCGGCGCGCTAATTGGCCCCGACGTTGTCAGTCGTGAAATTCGGCGATGCAGCTACTGCAAATTGGCGCGCACGCATTGATAGCGGACCGTCGAGCGTAGAGAGAGAGAGAGATACACATAGGCGAGCGGCTTTTAAAAGTCGGCGGAACGAAAGGGCAAATAAAAGAACGAGCGCGAGCTGCGAAATTTCCGAAACTCTGCGCGCGCCGCGTGCGTTTCTATCCATCGGGATTCACTTAGCAAGCGTTTTCCGATTGGTCCGCCCTAATTAATGGGAATCCGATCGCGCGTTTCCGGGCTAGAGGCCGAGGTTGGCTGGATAAGAATGTTGGGAAAACTATTTGTCGGATCCGTAGCCGAAATGGATTAAAAGTCGGTAATGACTTTCGGTCTTGCGTTGCACGGCTGTAACTACTGCGGGGACGAGTTTCGCGCTCGAGCCGCAGTGTGCCGGTATATAGCTCGTTAAGTTTCGCCAAAGAGATTCGAGAAATGAGCTTTCGGTGCGAGCACTGCGGCTTCTTATTTTATTAATTTAACTTGGCTAGATTATACAGGAAGTGCGTAATGTGCTTTACACTTGGGCTCGGCTACAATATCTGTGCGGGCTAATAGACTGGGATTAGAAGTTTTGATATCATTAATTTATACTTTTTTATGTACGAAATTTATATGTCAGGTAAAATTATAAATATTTTGTTATAAAGTGCTATGACCTTATGTAAATCCGATTAAAATATTATTGTGTAAAATTTTGCGGTAAATCATGGAGGGAATTAGTTGGATTAAAAATAAACAAATACCATCGAATGGACGTATGTATTGTTTTTTACACATATAAAAAACTTCTTTTCAAGGCAATTTCTTGGAAATATTAATTTTAAAAAATATAAAATTTTTGTTAGCCTATTTGAAATGTAAAAATGAAATGTAAAAATTATATTTACATACAAAATTAAATTACCAGAAAATTCTAGAAAATTACGTTTTAATAAATTTATCTCAAAATTAAAATTAATTTTTGCTGCTCATGTGCTTTCCTCTTTATGTGCTTTAATTTAATTTAAGCTCATTGTCAGGAAGCTGCAGAGAAAATGAAATTCAATACGGAATCTGCCGTTCGTTTAGCAAGAGGAATGCTATTAAAGTTAAGTGTAGTACAAAATGTAATGACGTACCAGCCTTTAAGACATTACAATCGTTTTTACAATTTTAATATTCTATTCAAAAACAACAATAAAAAAAATAGTTTTAACTTCGATGAGGAATATCAAAAAGTATTATTCATTCTATTAACATAAAAAATATTTGCTGAATGTGTAACGATCAATGTAATTACATAAAGTAGTATTTAAACAAGGCAATCACCTAAATTTTGTATACATACTAAAGTTTGCCTGTACTATCCGAACCATTCGAAACGACCTATACGCGGTTTTGCTTACCTCTCCAACTTCGATTTCGTACCGTAAGTACGATAGAAAAAAAAGCGCACGTACGATCTCCTTATTTACCATTCAGCGCCACCTCGGCCACTTTAAAGGCTCTCTCCAACAGCGGCGCGCGCACGTAATTCCCGCAGATAGCCGTTTGCCTCTCGCACATAAAAAAGTACGTTTCTCAGTCACCTCGACAGTCACGCGTCTACCTGCCGAGTTTGATTAAAATCCTAGAAGAGAACGAGTACACAGAGAGAAAGAGCCTTTTCGTTGCGACCTTTTTTTCTCTCCGATCGTATACAAGCTCTCGTTTAACGCTACCCAGCCTCGCGGAAAAAAGTACAATCGCAATCAGCGGGAAGAAAAACAGCCGGGCGACGCTGCGGGGCTGCTGTGTGTACAGCTCGGCTGTTAGTCCAGTTGGAAAAATAGCGAGCTGGAAGGGCTCGACGGGAGCGCGAAAAGAGCTTGTTACACAGAGGGCGAAAGGGATGCTCTCAGTTGCATACTGATGATTGGCTCGCTCTCTTTTTTTTCTTTCCTCCTCTTTGCCACGCTGCTACAACTTCTTGCGCTCCTTACTTTTCTCACTTTCTCCGCGCGCTTCTTCCTTTTTCCCCGCCTACTCTTTCATTTTCTCTCTCTCGGCGTTCGTCTCAGGTTTTGTCTCTGGTAAAAGCCGCAGCTGAGGAATATCGCAGGGATGGAAGTTTACCTGCCGATCCCTTCGAGCGAGAGGGAATGGTATAACTAATTTAACGTTCGACTCGCCGGATGGTGCGATGTTCTTCTTCTTACTTATTCAAAACGGGGTGTAGATGAAGAGGGTGTCTTCGCTCTTCCTTATGTTCGAAGGGCTTTAGGCAATTTAAAATGCTAATTCATTCTATTTATTATTAGAGCTATCGGCGCCTCGTTGATTTAATTTCGATATTACGACGCGAAGTTCTCACCTTTGAGGAAGTAAATTGAACTTTATTTATTACGGTGAAGAATTTTTCACTCCTCTTTATTAAAAATATCGAAATTCCAGGAAAAAAGAGGAATGACAATTTTAAAATTTTTTTCGACGAGCGACGAGAGCGCAAAGACCCAGTGTCCACCAATGAATCACCGAGTCGCGCTGGATAACCTCTGCTGTTTGCGCCATAAATCAGGCTGTATCTCGAGAGCCGAGAATGAGCGCTTCTTCCCCCCTTTTCTCTCCTCCACTCTCCTGACCTCCCTTTTTTTCAGTTAAAATTCCTCCGTAAAACGAAGGAAAAAAAGTCCACGGCAAATATTTGAATAGTCATAAAAGTTAGCCCGAAACAACCAAGCCATCACGTAGCCGCTGTAAAGCAGGCTTCGATCTCACTCGCGATACAGCTCAGAAAATCTCGTGCTCTCCTTTGTCGCGAATTCTCATGAGGAAAATAAAGCAGAGCGAGAGCCGGGTCCGGGTCTTTATTAGAGTATACGCGCCCGAGACGGCAGAAATCCTCAAAAGAGCCGGCGCTCGTCTCCCGGCGAGGTTTCGGCTCGAAAATACGTCGTTCCGGCCAAATGGAAATGTCGATAGCAGCTGGAAGACGGCGTGGCCGAGGCATTGTCGGCTGCGCGCGTTTTATTGCGAATCAGTCGAAACACGCTCGCGGCAGCGCGCAAAGGCTTTATATATATCTGAAAAATGCGGCTCGCACCTGCGCCGAGGCGCGTGTGGGGGGATAAAGCTGGGATATCGCGGGAGTTTGCGAGCTTTTCATTTTGTTAAGTTAACTTTCACTTGGATATCTTGGATTTATGCGGGTGGGTTTGGTTTACGGATGGGGCTAGACGAAAGCAATATGATGGAGGAGGAGAGAGCTGGGGTTGGGAAATTCGATTAAAAGAATTTGGGTTAGCGGGTGTGTTGTGAGTGAGAGGTGATATTGTTTTTAATAAAATAGGAGGATGTTCAATATTGGGGTTATAAAATTTTTATTTGAAATCCATTTATCATTCCAGGCGAAATAATAAAAAAATATGAATTATAAAAAAATACATATTTTGTAATAATTCTTTATGGTTTTATTTAATAATTTTGTCTTTGCATTCTAATTGTATGTACTTTTAATTACAGAAAAATCATTCAAAATGTGAAAGATTTGTCAATGGAATTTCAATAGAATATAAGGTGTTTGGATTCAAACAAAAGAATTATTTCCATCACAAAATTGAATTGAAAACCAAACCAAATTCCTCTTTAAGTAACGAAAAAAACTCATATTATAATCAGAATATTTACACACCCGAAGCCGATATAGTCACGCAAAATTATGCAAAGTCATAAGTAGAAAGAAAGGCGAGAGAGCGAAACGATTATTACAGTATCTCCCAGGCAAAAAGCGTCGACGACGCAATAAAAACTTTACTCCGACGCCATCCCGGCCCTCCCCCTCGTCCTTCCGCTCTCTTTATATTTCAATTACGCGGCAGTTAAACAATAATAAAATCGGCAGAATCGGCGCCTGTTTATTCAAGCCAGCCCCGAGGAAGCGAAATAACAAAGAGTCAGCTGCGTGAAATTCAAATCCCCATGAGCAGTTTGCCAACTCTTAAGGAGAATCCAGTCGTTCGGCAAAACGAAACGGCTCCCTTCTTAACGTCGGAAAAATCGAATGAAGAATCTGAAACTCGTTCTCTTAAAATGCTAATACCCCACCTCCCTCCTTAACTTATAAAAAAGCCGTTCCCCGGCAAGAAATAGCCATCAAGAAGCCAGGCGCGAACGAGCGATTAATGACTGCTCCGCTCATGCAGGAATACTTGGCGGAATTGTTCGCGCAGGCACACTCCGCAAGTTGTATCTTTCGACGCCCGAAGCCGCGCATTAGACGTTGGCCTAATTAAAAGCACGCTCGAATTAACCAGAGATAACGAGGCGAGCATCCAGCGCTGCGGGATTTCGCCTTGTTCGCGCCCCTCGCTTCCTTCCCTAATTGATAGCTGCGCGGAACAAAGTTCGCGCGCGCTCCACGTACATGTCTCGGCGTTCGCAGCCACGGCGCTACCTGTTGAGGGCGCGCGCACGCGCCATTAAACTTTATTTCCATATCATCCGTCTTTTTTCGCCGAGGGCGCGCCGGGAGGGTAGTACTAAAATATGAAGGGGGCCCTGGGAGATCGATGTCTGCGAGCTCATAAAAATTCTAGGAGGCTTGACGATGGGAGGGTAGTAAAGGAGGAGGTTGAATCAGTTTGCCGAGGAATTATGGCGGCTATTTGCCGGGCGGTGTGAATGAAGCTGGATTAATAATTGATGAGGCGCCGATTTTCTTGGAGGGCATGGGAACTTTTGGAGCTTTTGTTGGCGTTTAAATAGAAGCGCGGTTAATTAATTTATAAAAATAGCGGAACGCGGTAAAGTTTGAAGCTGAATGGGAAACTTCATTACAGAGCGATGCGGGAAAAGAAACTTAATTATAGCCCATCTAGTATTCCATTGTTTTGTTTACACAAAAGATTCAGAAAAAAAGGCCGGCGCGTATTTCATACTTTTCCCGATAATCGAGCCCGTTCTCTCATTCCCATCCGATAACAATATATCAAGCCTCCGTATCGACGTATTCGCAGAGGGACTTGGAGAGCCTCCTCCGGATTTAGAGAACACGGGCTCGAAAAAAAAAGGAATAATCGCGCGCGACGATTTAGAGCCTAATGGATCCGCGCAAACATATCGCGCGTAATCCAAAGCCGATTCGCGCTCGCTGGCTCGGACGTTAATTGGAAAGTTGTCGTGCGTGCAGGCATGATGTTATATATACGAGGGGTAGCTCTGGAATAGAGGCGTATGGTATGAGGCTAAGTTGATGAATGTACGCTAATGAAATTTATGCATAATTCATGCTGGGAGGATCTTTGCAGAGTAGGTAGCTGCTGTGTGGAGTTTCGAGGGGGTTGTTGTGTTCTGGGATTCTTGATCGACTATATTTTTGTTGCTTGATTTTGTACTAATGCTGTATCTGCAGATTCATGTTTCACATCTGTTGAAGATTTAAAATAAATTGTTGAAACAAAACTTTCTAAAGTTTGAGAGGCCAATTCATACTCGACTAAAAGTGGAAATCCGAGATTCATTCATTAAATGTCGTTACAAGCTCAAAGGATTAAAAAGCTCTCGTAAAAACTTTCTTAGAAAAGCTACTAAAACCAGCGGAGTTATACACTCGTCGTGCAGTTTTTTCAGCGCGCATTGAAGCACCGGAAGACACTCTGGAGCGCTTACTCCGCTTATAAAGTGTATTCCACGCTTAAAAGATCAACGAGAGAGAGAGAGCTGGGCAATCGAAATGAAGCCCAGAGGGAAGAGGCAGCAAATGCATCCGAACTTTCAGCTTGACACAGCAGTTTGCTTCGTCGCTGAAGCGTCAGTGTATCAACACTCCAATGTGTATATACATAAACTCGCTCTGCAGAGTTCATTTACAGAGTTCCGATCGCTCGTGTACGTTGGGGATTAGCCAGGAGACAATCGATGCGAAATCGAATAGATAGCGGAGCTTTGTGAAAAAATGATTAAGGGGAGCTGTGTTTCTGTTGGAATGGGTTTTAGGAGTAAGGGATTATTGGCTGTTACGAAAGTTAAGTGAATGTGGGATGTAGTGGAATTAATATTGAAAAAGAATTGCTTTATGATTCTAGATTTTAAATGTATTTAAAAATTTAGGATGTTGAACTAAAATTTAAATTGAAAAGAGAATTTATTTCATATATGCTCTATGCGCAATGTATGAATACTTTACTAGTTACATTACATTCATTCCAAGTACAGTATCGTTTTTCTTTTATTAATTCACCGCGTATATTATATAAACACAGTATGCGTCAATACTGTTAATTTATAAATCTTCTACCGCTTTAGTCAGTTCCGCAGCAAATTACTAACCCGCAAGCTTTCTTCCTTTCTCTCTTCAATCCCGTGTAAACACGCAACGCAGGATTCATTATGTAATTAAACAAAGAAGAGATTCCAGATTCAAAGGCCGAAGACCAGGAAATTCTTGAGCTTTCCCGGAAGCCGCAAATTCACAGCGCCGCATTTTCCCATGCGCAGCGTTTTTCCGCCCTCAGCTGCAGAACACTCGACCATCCCACTTTGCTTACGGAATTTTTTGCCTCTCACATTCACTCGACTGCACCCGAATGAAAGCTCAAGATAGGCCCTTTGTATTCCCGGCCATCCAAGCATCAGATCGCAAATCAAAAGCCAGCTCAGTTTCACGGTCAATCGGACTCTAAGCTCACTCTTACGCGTAATTGTCAAAGCACAAAAGGAATACTTCGATCTCCAAACGCAAAGCAAACCGCTCTTACAGCAACGTCACGGAATATATAAGAGAAAGGCGCTCGCGCAGGAAGAAACCAAAGTACCCCCAGAAGAAAAGCCCGCTGTCTGAGACGCGCAAAAGGCGGAAATCTGCTGGAGATGGGAAGGAAATTTGTTTGCGCCGGCTTTCTTCGCGAGTGCAAGCTGTGCTTCCGCGTCCTGCAGAATTGAAATGCATACGACGCGCCGGAATAAAGGGATTACGCCCTGTGCGCGCCCGCGCAAATTTACTTAAACAAGACGCGCGGCCAGCCCCGAGACTTTTGTCCAGGAGACTCGCGATTATAATTGCAATTGAATGGCGAGGAAAGTTTGAAACTTTCAGCGGGCTTGGAGCTGTACATCCAGCGCAAAAATGACGCTCGCAGCTGTCTTTATTCAAGGGAGAACGCAATTTTCTCGGCTCCCCGCGTGGGTATAAATAAATTACGGGTGTTTTAATCGCCCGATCCGGCCGAGTCGGCATTCTGCGGGCGCTGGCTTTTCTATTACCTGCGAGCGAGCGAGGGCGAAAAAATAAAGCGACTCATCCTCTCCGCGGGCGCAAAAAGAAACTCTCCCTCGCGCAGCGAGAAGCAAAAGGGAAAAATAAAGGGGCTCGGCGGAAAGAGAGTAAATCAAAAAAAGGAAAGGGTAGAGAGAGCCGCGGGGGCGCAAAAAAGCTCCGAAAGCTCGCTCAAAGGGGAGGAAAAATCCCCGCTGGTCGCTTATGTGTTTGTTGGCTCGGCGAATAAGACGCGTGCAAGTGTAGACGGACACGGCTGCTTTGGCGCCGCCACCTTCTTTGCGGAATAACTCGAAGTTTACATGTATATCGAGGAAAACACATTGAGCGCCGCCGGGATGCGAGCGCGTGTTTTTATATTTTTAAGCGGAGGCCCCCGCAACTCCGGGGCACGAATTTTCCAGCTTTATGCTCGCGCATAAAGCTAAAAGGGAATGCAGCCTGAAAGGCGCGATTCAAATTTAAATTTTTATTCCATCCCTCACCCGCGCTCGTCGTTTGATTTTACGCAGTGCACTTGTTGAATTGCTCGAGAGCTCATAGACTTTATACATTTCGCTGAAAGCTCGATAGCTACTTATAACTTACTTTACCCTTACTCTTTCTAACTCGCACTGATAAAAGCAGAAACCGCTCGATTTAAAACACTTATTATTAACTATATAAGTACGTGTTTGAGGTAGAGAGTCGGAGTAATTAGCGCTGCGGATGTTGTGTTTGGTTTTGATTGCAGGCAGAGCCAGCCCTAATGTACGACAGCGTTCAGGTGTTCGCCGTAGGGCTGCGAACTCTGGAGCAGTCTCACGCCCTGAGGCCGATGAATATTTCCTGCGAGCTCGAGCATCCATGGGACGGCGGACTATCTCTAATCAACTACATCAACTCGGTACGTTAACCTTTATGGCGCAGTGCGATAGCAAGCGCTAATGTACTTTATACTACTTCTCTCGCTGAGCTATAATATATCTATATACTTTGATGCCTTTTTTTTTACAACTTTGCTTTGTAACAAGCTCGAGTTTCCGGGTTTAGCTGAGACTCTACTTTAAGGAGTGATCTCTTTAGATGCTGGGGGCTGATTGAAATTTGTTGTTGGGCATTGTTACAAAACAAATGTTTAACAATTATTTTTATTTTTTCATTTTTTTATAAGTACATTGATTGAAAAATGGTCTTGCAAAATTATCTATATAAATCTTATGAAGGTGTTAAACTATTATCAATATATTATTATTAGCCAAACTACAGATACATTTATTATTCTAGGCAACCAAAATCAAAATTAACTAAACCCCATCAATACAAATTCCACTAACCCATCCTTAAAATCTACAACCGATCAAAACCATGGTGCAATCCCCACCACTCACCAAAAATGATTAGACGACCGCAACCTATCCCCAATAACCGTCGCATCGATCCTGTGGCCGCTCGCAGCCAAAGCAGATTGTCAAAGCTTCATACACGCAAGCAAGCCTCAAAAATCAGCCGCACCCCTTTGCCAAGAGAAAGCTCGAGGGCTGCCGAAGACTCCACGGGCTAAATTATCGCGAGATCCGCTGGCGCACCGCCAGCTCCGAGTATCGGGCGCGAGAGCCGGGGGGCAGAGAAAATATTTAGTGCGCCCGAAAAAAAAAGGAGAGTAAAAAATCGTTATCGCCGGAAACGCCGGGATTATCGCGCGTCCTCGCGAAAATGCTTTATCTCGCGCCTTAAGAGCGACGCTTCGGAGGCCGGATGCCCCGCGCTTTGTAATCTTTGGAACGTTGGCACGAAGAGGGGCAATTTATGGCCGGCTGTACGGCCGCTTAAGATATTGCTGCTTGTAAAGGGGGTAGCTATGAATTTTCGATTTTTCAAAATTGCTGATTTAGGGTAGCGGGATTCTTTAGGTTTTCCGGGGCCGTCGTGTTTATGCGTGCTTGTTTGCTTGATGGATATTCGAATTGCTGGAGCGCCGTTTTGAGTTCACGTTTGAATGGGCTTTAAGAGGACTTTTAGGGCGGGTTTCGAAATTTCAATGTTATAAGGAGTCAAATGGGCTGAGAGTACGATAAGTGGTTAATGTCCGTATTTGGCAAGACGTCGAGTGCATAAAAGGTAGCATTTTTATTCCCGCCCCTACATTTCCACTCGTGCCAAAAGTTGTTCTTGTACATTTCTACAACCCAGCCTTTAACAACTCGCTACACTAAATACATTTTTCCCAAAACCAACAGCCCGTAGAAAACCAAAAAAAGTTACCCGAAAATCCCAACAAAAAAACAGCAACCTTTCCAAAAAAACGCAACATAAAAAAAAAATCCATCGCACGCGCAATCGAAGCTCAATAGAGTTTCCAGCATCCGGGAGAAAGCTCGGCCAGCCAGTCCACGCTCTCGCGCGCATCCGAATATAAATAGGTCGGCCGCGCGCGCAGCCAGCCCCGCAGAATACCATAGCGGCTAGTTCGGCTCGGACAAATTGTTTAATGTCGTGATGAACGATCTGTCGCGCGCAGAAACCGCGGATCCTTTTGTAGCCTCTGCTTCGTACACCCGCCCCGTCAGGCTGTTATTGTTGTTGCTGTTGCCGGGCTGGTTTTCTGTTCGAGCTCTCGCGCTGGGAAAAAAAAAAGTGACTACGCGTTCGATGCGAGCTCGCGATTACAAATGTCCATCACACGCGGCTCTGCTGCCTTGGCGGGGGTGAGGGTTTTCTCGTTTTTACTAAAGGATTGGACTTTGGTCGAAGGGAATGTGTATGTACGAGCCTGTCCTCCGCGAGCTGGAAATGAATTTCATTAAGTCGCGTGCGCGCAGTCGCAGAGGGCGTTTATTACGTTTTTCTCCGATTTTCGTTTGTTACGCGTTCGCTTTTGGAAGAGCAAGCCGCGGGGAGGAAATTCGGGATCCCGGAAGAGGAGTTTCTATAAAGTAAATGGAGGGATTCACTTTGTTTAATTAAAAATATTCAAAAACCTGTATATTTTCAAAGTAAAAAAACCCGTCCCTGGGAGTAAAAAATTACGTAATTCAAAAGTTGAATCCGGCCCCCGGAAGCTCGCCTTTAGACCTTCTTTCACGCTCTTTTACATCGGGAGCGTTAAGATTCTCGGTGCGCGACAGGGATTAAGCGCGAACGTGTATAAAAGCGCGCAGGAGAGTTTCCTGGCTCGCCGGCTCTAAGGAGAAAGAGTCGCTCCTCTCTCCGCGTTTATTGCAAAACGTCCAGTTTTTCGCAAATTGTCGCGACGCCACGTCGTCGTCGCGTACGTGACTTTTGCGCGGCAAAAAACTCGCATCTGCAGACGTATAGCCGTCTGCGCGCATGTATCCGCGAGCTCGGCAGCTTGTTGTTCGTGGGTACGTAAAAATGCTCGTACAAATACGGGACTGAGAGAGCGAAGCGAGCAGGAAAAAAGGCTTTTCCATAGCGCGCGCGGATGGAGAAGAATAAGAGGATGTTTTCAGCGAGCTGTTGTAATGATTTTCCGGGGGGTGATTTCGAAAAATACGTGGGATAATAAGAGGCCATCTCTCCGGCGATTTTTATTCGAAATCCAGTGTAAACAAGGCCAGTCTTATCATCCCGGGCGAAACACGCCGCAAGAAGAGCATAAACGCAGGAGTAATCGATCGTAAAAGCCATCGCGCTTGCGAGCTTTAATAGCCGCGCGCGGCGCATACGTTACCCCCTGGAAAACCATTAACAGACGATCTCTCTCCATTAAAAGTACACGCGGCTCTGCGGCCCGCTTAAAACGCAATCCGCGCAAAAGAGCGAGTCGAGAGTCGCGTCCGGCGGTGCGTCGACTCGCTGGAGAGAGGGTGGCAAGAATTAATCTCTCTCTGGCCTCTCTTCGCGTTGGCAGTTATCCGCGTCGCGTAGGAAAATCATAATTATGGTAATGCCGGAGCTCCGGCCGCTAGCTATGCATATGCACACGCGCATTAAGACTCGTTCGAGCGGATGCGCGAGCGGCCAGGCGAGCGGCAATGCGAATAATAAATTATGCAGTCTCGCGGTGTTCCCTCTTACATGCGTGCAAGGCTGTTACTCTTCAGCCGGCCGGCGAGGCTATTAAACTTCATAATAAAGCGTCCCCTCGTTTCTCAAGCATGCTGCTCGCTGGATGGACTTTTTAGTCTTTGCGGGGGTGGGAGCGCAAAAGTCTCTTGTTTAGTTTAGTTTTCTGTTGTGTGCGTCTGTGCGTGCACGCACTTACTGAGATTACGCATATATGAGATGGATATGTCTTCTCTTGATGAGTGTATTCTTCTTTGTTGAGGAAACAATTTTGCGGCTTCGTGAACTGCTTTTCAAATCTGAATTATTTAATTGCTAAAGAACAGTTATAACATATTAAAACATCATCCGAAACTTTCACATCGACCTAGATCCAGCAGACCCTAGGCCCGCCTACAGCCAAGGACTATTAATTTAATAGGGGCTCAGTCAGATTCCAATATCGTCGAAGGCCCGTAATCGACTCGGAATATTCAAGTCCCTCGCTGCCGGGGCGCCAGCCCGCTAAGTATGCGGAATGTCAAGGTGCCCAGCCTTCCCTCCCTCTATCCCCCAGCCTCTCCATATCTCCATATCTTCATCCATATCCGTCTCTCTGCCGATAGTCGCCTGATGTACGCGAGAGGGTGAGCACCGCGCGCCGCATTCCGATGCTGGATTATAATGCGAGAGCTCCGAAAATCCGCAAGAGGGCGAGACTTTTTTTTCTCCCTTTTATGCCGCGCCGATGCGAGCTATTTCCGAGCTCATATGTTACGCTGGCCCGGCTTTCTCAATATATAAATGTGTAGCAATTTTGCCCGCTCGCCATTTCCGCCGCAAAAAGAATCGATTTCCCTCCGCGCTCATAGTGTACTAACCGACCGCGCTGACAACAAAAAAAAATGGAGGAAAAAGAGAATGAAATTCTATTCGAGCCCATTTATGATTGAAACCGGTATCGCTTTACTGTTTTTGCGAGCTTCGGTGAATAAAAAAGTCATGTTGCGCCCGCGTGGCAGCTGGCCGATGAGGGCTCAACAGTTTATTTGATTGTGTTTCTCGAATTCAACTTGGATTTAAAGGCAAAAATGAAAATGATAGCTGCTGCTACATGGCCTTCTCGCATGCGCGGGATGAATTGCAGGATGTGTTCTCTGCTGTAATTCTGGCTGAACGTGAATGCAGATTTTCATCAGGGGTTCGTGAATGTTTACTAGGGAAAAAAGTAATTCTGAGTTTTTTTTATTAGTTATATCTTTCTTGAACAGGAATTTATTTATTTTTTACATGTTAAATAAAAAACCGCTATCAATATAAATTATCACTCAGCTTTCTCAAATTTAATATAAAAATAATATTTTAAATAAAAATCATTACCTATATTGCTTGATGTAGCCATAACAAACACACTCACATGCAAAGCACACACACGTACACACACGCACACAAATGCACATAACTCGGGTATTCGAACGACAGCATGAAAATTTATAAAAAATATTATAACTTATATATATTGAAACCATTTGTATAATATATTTTGTTGAAATAATTATCTTTTCAATATCGATTTACATGTATATAATATCTCTCGTATATTCAGTTACAATGTTACCAATATACAGCAATCATCAAATATAAACTTAAAATTTCTTAACAAGTACTGTGGATTGCATTAAAATTATGAATTAATTGTGTTTTTTGAATAAATAAGATATACATACCATTTAATAACTTTATTTATACTGCTACAATTAGGATCAAAAAGACGCTGAAAAATACTAATAACGGAAAATTTAGAACGAATGTATTAAACTAGAAAATATACTTAGAGCATTCTTTTTATATTTTACATACAAATTATCGATATGTATATACATACATAAGAATTTTTATAATTCGAAATCCTAATGAAATAATTATTTTCGTTCATGTCTTTCTGGTTATATAAATTTTTTGCTGTTTAATTTTCTAAAAAGCAAATGCAAGTTCAAACAGGAATTTACAAAAAGATATAGAAAGATTTCCCTTAACAAGTTGACATAAAATCAACTGAAAATTTAGAAAAAGTTAATAAAATAATCTTACGTTTTGGACAATTCAAATTCTATGAACTAGTTACTTATTGTTTACTAAGTTTTACTCCAATCCAAATTTTTCAAAATCCAATCCAATTTAAGTGTTTTTACTTTTAGTGTCATAATTTTTCAACCACTTGACCAAATTTCAATTTCTATAAAAGAAATGAAAGTTAAAAAACTAATAATGTTTGTACTAGGATCTGAGAAAAGGCTAATATCATTTAACTCACTGTTTTTCGACTATATTTAGCTTCTTTATATGAGTTCTTCTGAGCAATTGATGAAATTCCGTAAATTAACCCCCACGTCTACTGTGAGTAAGTTAGAATTCAACTCCGTAGATAGCGCGACTTCTAAGACATATTATTCGCAATTCCCATTACTCCCCCCTCTTTCCTAAGTACATTTATTTACAGTCAATTACTTTTTTAATGCTACTTTTTTTTACTGAGATATCACGAAAACATTGACATTTGTCAAAATCTCTAATATAAAAATTTACATTTATATACGAAACTTGTTTATAAATATAGTACATTAATTTGCACTATTTCATTGAAATACATCAACATACATATATTTTTTCTCTTCATGAGCATGTTCAGAATCGATGGATCTAATGCAATTTATTTAATAGAGAAACTTCAAATATGGAATATCAATTTCCTTTTCAAAGGTATTTCAGTCTAGTGGTCGGAATTCAAATTTCTCGATTATTTTCCTTTGAGTGAACTACTTCAAAAGAAGTATGAATTTGCAAAATTCTACGATTGAAAATGAATTGGTATGTACCTACTTCGGTCAATGTACTAATAATTTAACAAAGAACGGTTAGTTAGCCAACTTTATTATTCGGCTCTATAAATTTATATGTAGTTGTAACAAATAGTAATAATATATATTTCCAGTTTTAAAATATTCTAGCCTTGTAATCTGTAATAGAAGTAATTATCAAAGTTTATACGAATTCATAATACAATTTTTGTTTGCTGCTCTATTAAGCTTCAAAATTTGTAATAATAATAAACCCGAAACGCGAAAACAATTTTGTTTAGTCATTTTACAACATGAATTTTGTAAATATGTACATTGCATAAATATTCATGCATATAATCTTCAAACATTAATATTATAAAATTATCATACTCAACAACCTAATTACAGGCGCAATTCAAATATTTATCTACAACAGAAAATTTTCAAGAAAACAGCTACGTACAACCACACACCCCACGAACCCACTACCAAAATCACAAAAAGCAACATTCTCATCCTTCCAAATCGCTCTCAATTAAACCAATCCTCTCTACTAGCAACCCCCAACCCGCCAAAATCCCCAAGAACAACAGCTCACTAATTCACTTTGCTCTCCACTATCGAACGGCAAACGCGCCCCGGCAACGTCGCGTCAACACGAGCTTTGACATCGCGGCTGCAGCAGCATCCCTCGAAAACGCGCGCATCCTGGGGGATCATATCGACGCAGCCCCTCCCGGCGTACGTGAAAGGGATCGCTAATAGGCCGAGAGCGAGACGCGCGCGTAGTCTGGCTGCTCTCCAAATTTCCGCCTGCCCTGGCCCATCATTAGCATTGCAGAGGCAGATATCGCGCGGATGTGTATATAGAGGCGCTAAAACTGCTCTTTTTTCGCGGCCGAGGGAGCTTCGTGAAAAAGATTCTCGTTACGGAACACTCGAGGAAACGGTCTGCGCATTTTTCGGCGCGAGCTGGCCTTTTTTAATATCTGCAGCTCGAGTGCCGGGAGACGAATGCGCTTTGTTTGCTAGTGTAGATTCGGAATTGATTAATTTCCTGAAAGTTTTGGGCTCGAGGGGTGTTTTATTTAATATAAGAAACTAAGTTGACGATTTTTTTAATAAAAACTTTATAACGCGATTTGGGCTGAGAGGGGACGAGAAAGTCACTTTTCCGGGGGTTTGGCTTTTCTTCCGCTGCTTCAACTGTATAAGAGTTTGAAGGCACCGGTTCTCAAAATCCAGCCTTGCATGGACCATTTTACTGCCGTCGAGTGGACGGATATTATTGAATAGCTCCGAACGGGCGACGGCTGGAATTATACTATACGCCGGTCGATGAATTCTATTTATACCTGGTAAAATCCGCTTCTTATCCGGCAATTATTCAAAATCCGCGAAGAACTGAATAATAAAATCATTGAAAATATTCAAACCTTCTCAGCAATCTCCCCATCCCAGCAAAAAAGCAATACTGCAACTGCAAAAATATTCCAAGTAGAAAAAGACGAGTCCGCTCAGACAAGTGCCTCCGCTACTTCCGCAAAATCCCCGTAGGTCTGAAGCATCCCTCCTCAAAAAGCCGTTTAATCCCAAAGCCAAAGTTTTTAATTAAGCAAAACGAGCGTGTCAATACCGATGAAGCGAGCTCCTCCTCCTCGCCCTTAATAAGCACGTGTAGAACAGGACTTATAATCTCAGCGGAATTACGCCTCAAGTTCCCCCGGCGCGTCCATAAACCTGGGGCACACTTCTCGCTTTAAGCACCGCTCCCAGCTCCCCCGGAGCGAGAGCCGCGACATGAAAATACCCGCGCTTTTTTCCTCGCGCTCCTCGGAAACGTCGAGTTCCTCTCTTGCGAGCAGATTTGCGCTATACAAGCGGGGCCGCATAACCGAGTTAGTTAACGGCTCTCTAATGGGGGCGTTTCGACGTGCGCGCGCGCGCGGGCCGCTCCTAAATTCTCGCCGCGCGATGAAATGGCCGACGCCCGGGCCAAGTGGCTTAATTGAACCGAACGAGAAATAATTGCCATGGAAAGCGTACGCTAGTCGGAATCGAGACTCAGCGCCAAGCGCTATATAATAATAGTATTTCTGCGGTGGGGTGAGTTCTGGCAGAGAGGTCTTTTTCGTTTTTTTTTTTTTTTTTGGAGCGATGCGACGTCGGGGCGAAAGTTTGTCGTAGTCGCGATCTCCGACGACAAGCCGAACTTTCCAAGCGCGTCTTGCTGGCCGGCTACTTTTTGGTATTTCGCGCGCTCGTCTGGCTTGCAAAAAGCCGGCCGGGGATTACGGAATTTTTTGTCGGCAGGGACGCGATTGTTTTTAACGCAGTTGAAAATTCGCGATGGGGACGGAGGAAGTAAAAGACAGCAAGTTGTCTGGGAGGAGGGGGGATTAATTACTGTAATACAATAATCTCTGTTCCGGTTATTAATATAAAGCAATAAGGGAGGAAAAGAAAAAGCCGGCCGCGCTTAATGATACAAAAAGGAAAAAGTTGCGCTCGCCGCTCTCATTTCCACGAATCAATTAAAAAACAAAGCGAGCAACTGGAAAGACAGAGCCCGCGGTCCCGAAGTTTCTCTCCCTTCTCCGACTGCAGCTGCAATTATATCAATGTATTAACAGCGAGACGGAGAAAACTCGCGGGACTCTGGCCATTATAGCGCCGCGAGCCAAGAAAGAACAAAGCTCGTTCGGTTACTCCGCTTGTTTTTCGCCTTTCGGCCTTCTCTACCCAGGCTTAGCTGGGAAGCAGGAAAAAGAAGCCCGCCTCGAGGGCCAAGTATCGCAGCCGAAAAGCAATCCCGAAATTAGATAAGAAATCTTTAGAGGCTCAGCCTTAGGCTAGATAAGGAGTAATTATCACAAAAGACGCAGTTGCGGCGGCGAAGCTGCTGTTGCCCGGGCATAGACTGGCTCTCGGCCAGTCGGCGCGACTAATTAAGTGCGAGTAGTCGCGAGTTTACCTTTATCACGGCACGACTAGAGCCGCTCCTTTGTCCGGTTATACCGAGCTTCTTTTAATCCACTTGGTTCCCCTTTGCATCGGGCCGCCTCGAGGAGATGGCCTCAGGGAGGAGAATAGAGGCTGAGCTGCTCCGGAGGAGAGGAAGCGGCTAGTGTCTCCGTTCCCACTCGCTATTTACGCCCAAGTTTCCACCTAACTGGGACAGCGGCATGGAGACAGAGAGAGAGAGAGGGGCTTGCTCTCCCTTAATTTACGACCTTAGTTGTAATCCGAGTTTCAATTTGGGCAGGCGTCTCGCCTCGCGGCTTCTCTATCTCTCAGTCCATCTCTCTCTCTCTCTCTCTCTTTTTCCCTTTGTCGCGGGGGACGTAAAATACTGGTGTGAGAGCGGACCTAGTAGAATGGGAGGGTGGCCGGCCAAATAAACGAAAAATGGAGTGGATGATGGAAATGATATATCTACTTGCTGCGGGAGAGCGCTGGCAAAAAATTAAATCCCAAGATTTATTGGGCACTAATTCGACCGCTGCCTCCTGTAAATTCAGCTGCTCGCTTTCCTCTTTTTTCTAATCTCTCTGTCGAGAGGGATAATCTTTGGCTTTTTAATAACGATGAATAACAGATGAGAGCTCGGCTCACAGACTTTGTAAAAGTCTGTCTAAAAATCATGAAATTTTAATAACAGATTTAATAAGTAGAGTCAAAATAAAATACCCCGCAAAGAAAAAAACAAAGCGCCCGGCTCTGTAATAACCTTTTATTCCCTCCCATATTAAAACACGCACCAGCTCGCCAAAGAAAAGCCAAACGCCCCCGGAAAGTAGATAGACCATAGCAGCGTCCGCTTCGACTTGAATGCAATTTCATTTCGCTTAATTGACGCGTCTGCCAAGGCCGGCTGCAAGCACAGCTTGCGTGCGTGCTTGCGCGCCTATAGTATTACCATACCGCGAGATGAAAGTGCAGCCGAAATTGAAATAGCAGCATGTATATTACTATCGACTTTTTCGGCGAGCCGAAATTATAGTAGCCCCGTTTCCGCGCGAGATTATCAATTAAAGCTCGCGGCCGGCGAAAATTTAAATGGCCGACGAGTGGGCGCGTGATAGAATACACTATGCGCGTCGATAACTGGCGAGCGCGCGAGCCGAATTGTCGGCGCGGCGTTTTCGACGGGAAATATCCGCGCCATTGTTTTGATGCTTTTTGTGCCCCCGGCGTTTCTGAATTTAGCGCGGGGGCGCGAGGGAAAACGCTCAATTGCATAAATTCACGACGAGTGAACAGAGCTGCGTTGCGGTGAAACACGCGGGAGAACTTTTTTTTCGGCGAGTTGTTGGGTAAGTGAATGTATGTTATAATACTGAAATTATGTGGGGTGTGTTGAAAGGGTTTATGGAAAAATTTATTCGTTTTACGCACCAATTTCTAGGTAACGATTGTTGTGGAGAATTTGTTGAATTTATAGAGAAATAATATACGTCAATGAGAGACAATAATAATTGAAAAATTTTCAAATCAACAATGATTTTACCGTCATATTTGAACACATTGGGTTTGTACAACATTCCAGGATTATTATTAATTAATTATTATCATTAATTAACATCACGCAATCAACAAATTGATAATATTTTCTAAGAAGTATAGCGTTTAATAAATTGTAAAATACGTCATATTCATCAAATCAAAAACTTACCAAAGATTTACCAGATGACAATATTGTAATTTGTTGTCAGAATGTTCTCTTAACCGATATTTAAAAATTGAAATATTAATTAAAAAACAATCGAAAAATATTTTACTAACAAAATTACTTCTTCATGCATTTACAATCATACCTCTCACGCAAGAAATCACAATCATTTCCTTCAGACCCTCAAACTGCTGCTCTTTTCACATACAAATCCAAGTTCATTCCAAATTTTCAACCCAGAAAACTCCTCGCGTAACCATAGCATTTCACTGTTAAATCCAACCAAAACGACGCGACCACAACGGCTATCAAAACTAAGCTCCCCGACTACAGCAGCATCAGAGTAACACATGCATAAAGAAAACGAGCTTCCACATAAAAGCATGTAAAACTCACCGGCTCTCTCTTCCACTGCATAATAACGAATTACAATTACCCTCGTGTCATGTGGCTCGCGTTCACGCGGAACGAAGAATCGCAGCGACTTTCCCAGCGACTCGGAGCTTGCAAGCTCACGAAGCTCGAGTTTTTCCATCGCGAGCGCGGACGAAGATTCCCGGCCGCTCCGCAGTCCGGGCACGCGCTTCAGTTTGCACTTTAATTACAGCCTTATACTTTCCCGGAGAGGCAGCTTCGACGATGATGTAAACGCGATGTAAAGTCGCTCTCTATCTCGCTTTTTTATGCATCTTATACCCGAGACTCGTGTTTTTTCATCTTTGTCGCGAAAAAAAAAAATTAGTTTTAACCGTAGGGCGGAAAGTTGCGGCGTAATTAATTTACTTGCGTCCACGTTTTGCCAAACGGAATTCAGCGAAAAATTTTTTTATCTCCTACTCTTGTAATTAAAGTGCCCTTTTTGAAGTCCCTTTCGAAGTCTTCTCAAAGTTAGACGTCGGCGGCATTAACTTGGTAATGAAACCCGCTTTTAGGAGATGCAGAAGCGTGCGGGTTTTTTGCATAATTTTTATTGCTGTCTGACTCGGCGCGTCTTAAACGCCTCGACAAACATTCCAAATAGTCGCGGGACTCGCAATTAACGATTTTGATTCGAGTCGTTACTTTTCCAAAATTACCGCGCCGCTTACGCACCGACGACGTTTTAAGTAACAGAGCATTTTGCAAGACCATTTTTCGAAAAATCCCGAGGCTGCGGCTTTGCTGAAATAAATTCTCACGTCTCCACGTCTGGGGACCTTATATTTACCAGGTGGAGATGAAAGGAATTTCCGGTCCCATAGAATTCAAGGAGGGTCGAAGAATACAATTTAAACTGGATTTGCTCAAGCTCAAGCAGCATTCCCTGGTTAAGGTGAGAAACGTCTGCCTCTACCCTCTCCCTCTCTCATCTCTCCCTAGCTCTCACACCCAACTTCATTTTCATTTCTCGCGTAATTAAGTAATTCGTTGCTAAGCTACCTTTACATCAACGACGAGAGCTAGGGAGAGCTGCGAATGTGCTAGTATAATTACAACCAACTGACTCTCTTTTTTCTCTGTCCTCTCTCATCGAAGGTCGGCGAATGGCGGCCAGGCCTCGGGGTCAACGTTACGGACACTGCGGCCTTTTTCGAGCCCGGCGCCACCAATGTCACACTCGTAGTCATCACGATTCTGGTAAGTTGATTTCGCCCGCGCGGCCCTTCGCCTCGACTTTATATAATTATATAATACAAACCCTACCGCGCGTACGAGCTGTCTTTATGAATATGCATGCCGAAATCATCTCGAAATCAGATTTTCGAGCCGCGCGACGCGCTCCTTTACTATATATGTTTAATTCGAATTTACTCGCCGGATTCTCGTTTTAATGACGCCGGATTACCGTGCGATTACGAAAATCCAAGTAGCGAAAAACTCCAAATATTGTCGGGCTGCGAAATCTCCATTAGTTACAATTCGCGAATGATAATAAAGTTCGAGAAAACGGCTTTACGACAATTTCGGCCGAATTGATTTACGAGCCGCTGTGCTAAAAGTTCAAAATCGTTCGGCGGAATAATCGGCCCCGCCTTGTTTTGACTTTCACTTTATTAGATTTCCGTTACGCGCTGTTTACGAGCTTGCGCGCTTAGCGATTTTCCCTTGGAAAAGCCCTTTGCTAGAGCGACGACGTAGGTGGTAGGCAAACTTTTTTTCTCCGCCCGGGGTAGTTTATGACGGAAGTAGACGGGGTAGTATACGCCGGGATGTGTGTACGTACGCCTGGATGCGCGATATGGATATGGCTGAGCGGGTACTTTCGAGGGGGGGCGTTAAAAAGAAAAAGTGTAGGTACCGGGCGACGCGCGTATGTGGGTGGATTATTTGTTGTTCGAGGCAGATTTTATGGGGAGAGAGGATAATGGAATGCTTGTGTGGGTGGATTAAGAGGGGGTGGTTTTAATTTGGCGAAATTATGGGGATTTTAAAGGGGCGAATTATTTTAAAGCTTTTAAAGCAATTATAATTTACGGGCCGGCCAACTTGTTGTCATTACACGCAGAAGTACCTGTTGAATCCCATTAAACGGAGGCCGCTTTATGTAAAGCCGAAAAATACCGCTGGAAAAACATGTTGTTGCCGAATTCATTAAGCGCCGCGGGAATGCAGAGCGCGAGTAGACTTTTATTTTCTGAATCTTTGTTTTAATAAATCACGTTTTTTTTTAATCATGAAGTTATTGGTTTCGACACGCGCTTCATCTTTATTTTCTTGGAAAAATGAAACAACGTGAAAATTGGATTATCATTAAATTCAAATCGCTTTTCATTATTCATTAAAATTATCGGGGGAAATGTATATCTGAGAGGGAATCTGCGTACGCATTTGTTTGAAAGCAATAATTTTTATATGCGGGCTGCAACACTTTTATCATATAATAGCTTTTTATACGATAATTCCTTTATCAGTGAATATTTCATATCAACTCGTCGTGACGCGGATAATATTCTTTATAAAACTCACGCGCGACAATAAAAAAAATCGAGAAAAAAAACTGGAAGCCCGAGCATATTATTCCAACACCCGCTTCGTCGACCGCTTAATTTTCCAAGTCAATTTGGAGCGACCCAAGAAGAAGCCTCCGCCACAATTTCAGGCCGAAAAGCTGCGCCAGCAGCAACATTACTATACCCAGCAACCCAGCCCTATACGATTATTTTTGTCACGCGTCCCACTTATAACCTCCTTATCTCTTCCTCCATCCCACGACCCCCCCTCAACCCGCATCCATTCAGCTCGGCTCTCTTCAATTTTTCCCGCACGAATGGCCGGCGGGTGAGGGGGGGGGGCTATTCTACACGTATCACCACCCCCACACTGCCTAGGAACCTCCCTACGTGATGATGCACGGGGGCAAGAAGCACACGGGCAACGCGCGCTTTTACGGTTTTTGCGTGGACCTGCTTGAGGCGTGCGCCCGCCGCTTGGGCTTCGACTACCAGCTGGAGCTGGCGCCCGACCGCAAGTACGGCGCCAGGGACCCCAGAACCGGAGAGTGGAACGGCATGGTCCGGGAGCTCATGCTACATGTATGGCTATTTTTATTGCTTTTTTTTTTTTAAGAAGAACTTTTTTTTCTCCTGCCTTGCGCTTATCTTTTCCTTGGGCTTTTTTAGTTAGACTGTTGCACGAGAGATGCCGGGGATGATTAGAGCTTTTGCAGCGGTAGCTTGGATGCTGTCGATGACACCTTTTTTTTTATAGGTTTTATCTGAGGCTTTGCGTTTTTACGTAGTTTAACCCTGTTAAGATTTTTGGCTATTTTAATCTTTCACATAATGTATAATGTAGATGTTTTTAATTGCTTCTTTATTCCTGCACTCAATTTTATTTTGTTGATTGATCACTTTCCTTTTCTTTCATAAAATTACGAAATAAATATGAAGATTAAAACGAAATATAAACATTATAAAACTAATAGAAAAAAATGATAAATTAAACAGACAGCAGTGAAACTGTTGATTAAACAAACTCACTAACGACTGAGTAAATGCTCATCTACCTAGTTAGACTGCACTCGAAAGTGAAAAATGCTCAGAGCTTTTTGATGCTTGCATAGAAAGAGATTTAGGCATTTCAAAGCGTATACAAAACCAAACCGTAATCGAATCCAGCCGAAAACCAATCAACCGAAAAACTATCCGCTTCGATTAAGCACAACCCCGATATTTCAAAACAACACTCAATTTCCAAAAACACATCTATCATACTCAAAAAAAACCAACGCCACGTAGCCACCCACGCTAATGATGCGCACAATTCCCATTCCCTCCGCATTCTACCCCCCAAAAAAAACACTCTCACTAAACTCTCGAAAGAAATGAAAAGCCAAAAGTTTCATTAAGTGGAAAGCTCCGAGTCCCGCGCAGTACATCGAAGAGTAATCAGTTTAGTTGGAGATTAATCAGCGCGCCCTACTGTACACATTCGGCTCTCGCCTCTCCGCACACACGTACACATGGGGCCGGTGATCCCCGCGCATGTGTGTACATAAGCGCGCGCGAACTCGAAAGCTAAGCTTGCGAGACGTAGGGCCACTGAGAGATGAGCTCGTACTTAGCTGGCCGGCGTAAATACCGATTAAAGCGTCATCACAAGTCGCGGAATGTGGGGATGTAGCTGTGTATATAGCCTGGGAGTTCATGTTTTGATGATTAAAGTCGCGTCTGGGTTTGAATAATTGTTAGAGTGGCTAAGGTTGAGATGGATCGTTTGCTAATCAAATCGGGAAAATTTCTTAGTAGTAGAAGGTAAATCATAAAAAACGTTATTGTAACCGGGAGGTTTTAAAAAATAAAGTTTTTATTTTCCATCAAGAAATATAGAGTTAAAATCCATAAAAAGAACATTCGCAATAGACAGCGTCCACTAACGCGCTTTATAATGCACACAATAATAATAAACTACCTCTACTTTAAGGCTAAGTAAGCTTTCCTACATAATGCTTATTACACACGACATTAATATTAACATCTGTCCCCTTAACGTCTCTGTTATGGGCCGTTCTCCGTAAATAAACAGACAGGCTCGTGGGAGTTGGAGAAATTTCGGGTTAATGCGAGGGTGCCGGAGCGAAACGAGAACACGCGGGGAATGTAGATTTAAACGGGGCAAGATGCAGATTGGACTGCGAGTGATAAAGCGCCACGGACCATTGGCTTTGATTTGGCTCGGAGCTTTTTTTCCCTCACCCCATTGCAAAGCAGGCTTTGCCGTTTAAATTTGCTTTGTCAGATTCATGCGATTTCAGGCGCTTTTATTTGAGCGATTCGGCGAGCTCTTTTGTTGCGCGGGCGGCGGACATCACTTGATTTCGCCCCGGGCGAATTTGCATTTTACGGGGAAACAGTATTTAATGGACGATCCACTCTATGAGCTAACAAAATCAACAGGTTAAGCAAACAGTCGGGACGATGAGTCCACTAAAAAGTGAACGCGCTGAAATGTATAACTTTTGTGTTTTTTGCTTTTTTTAATCGATGAGTTTTTAGTCGGTATACCAGTTTAGCTCTTATCGCGTTAGAGCGGAACGGCAGACTATCTATCTTTAATTGCCGCTATTACGGTTTATGGGCGAACTAAAGCTTTACGTAGCCCCGAAAACATATCTCATAACCTGTTGTCCGCTATAATAAAATCTGAATAAGCGCGCTGAAATAGTCGGCTAGAATAACTTTTAATGCGCTTCGCTAAAAATTTATGCGAGAGCTCGATAACAAGCACAATCATTTGCATAACACGTACAAAAAAAGCTAGCTTTATCGCTAATCTAACCCATCCATCCTCCAATAAATTCACCAAACACAGCACTACTATAAAACAAAAGAATAAACATTCCGCCCGAACAAAACTCCCCACCCAAAAAAAATGAAAAAGAATCCGCCTCATCCTCTTCAAGCTTCGAAACAATAACCGAAGTATCCGACTAGTCGGGGCCGCGTAAGCGTATTTTTGAGTTCACGGCCGAGAGCCTCGCGACAAAGCCAGCCTCGTATCCATCCCCGCGAGAAACTAAAGTCGTGCCGCACGCGCGCTGCATAGTCTAGCGACTAGCTCCACAGCGAGCGATATAATATCGTCGCTTTATCGACGATCGCACGCGTGGGAGTAGAGAGAGAGAAGAGAGAAGGCCTCTCTACTATCTCTTTTCCCCCGACATGCCTGTGTATCCGCACGCTCAGGAGCAGCCGTACGTGATGCTGCGTAGCCGTGGGAATTTCAGCGGCAACGAGCGCTACGAGGGATTCTGCATCGACCTGCTCAAGGAAATAGCGCACATGGTCGGCTTCGCCTACAGGATCGAGCTCGTGCCGGACGGCAAGTACGGCGTTTACGACTACGAGACGGGAGAGTGGAACGGCATCGTGCGCCAGCTGATGGACAAGGTAAGGGACAAGCTTCATCATCCGCGCGCGCGCGACAGCTAAAACTCTAACTCTCTCTGCCTTTGTTTTCTCTCTGTGTTCTGTGTCGCGAGCTGGATTTTCCTTTTTAGGTCGTTGAGAGGAGGGATGGCTTTTACATAAGCTCATTTTCATAGTTTAACTGTGCGAGCGCCCGAGGCGCTGGATTTTTGGTGAGCGAGAGCGAGTTTAATAAGCGTTGGTATAAGGGGTATTTGAATGTTAGATTTTGGGCCTCGACGGGGAAAAATTTAATCGTCCTTGCGCGAAATTTTGGGGCAACTCGTTTTCGGAGCGCGAGCTTATTAGGGAGCTTTTTCGGGGGAGATGTATTTTTACTCTGAATTAGAAATTTCGCCAACTTGCATAATTGAAATTAAAAATTTTCGAGCTGCGGGGTGGCCAGCGCGAAATTGAACGGGGCTCGCCAAGTGCAAACCGATTATAACTTGGCCTGCTGAATTTCAACTCCTACTCCCGCTCTCGTTCGCTTTCATATCAAAATTTTAGCTTTAAATTTTCATGAAATGCGAAAATTCCAATTTGCCAACTGAATCGCATAAATAATTTACTTACACTCCGCCTCGGCTGCCAGCTTGTAAAATTCGAATCCACTAAAAGCTAAATTAATTACCCCCCTTAACAGTCGCGTTAACGAAACTCAGAAACCCCAACTAATCATTAATAATGCACTCGCTCCGCGAATTTCAATCGTCAGCCTAACCGCCGGAAAATTGCCTCGAGAAGCTGCAATAATGATCGGCACTGCCGAAACAAACCCCCGGAGCTGCAGTAGGCCCCATCGAGCTCCCCGGCAGCGAAGAAGCGATATTAAGAGGACGTTTAAACGCGCGGCTGCGGCGTAAAATCGAACGACTATTGACATTTCCGGAGCGGTCTGCTCTCCCCAACAGCACTCGGAATAATAAGACGAGCTCTGTAGGTACACGCGCGGTAAACAGGACAGCGAAGAAGGCATCAGCCTGCCCCCCTTGTGAATTAAACAAAGGCTCTCGGAGAGAGCTCGCTCTATCGCTGTTCGTTAGGGAATCCGAAATTCAGATCGGACAAGTAGTCGCGCAGCTTTTGCAATGCAAATTGCGAAACGACGCGAGCTCGTGTTTCCAAACTGCCTCTATGTGTATGTCTGCTCTTCTGGCTCTGTGTATACGTTGGATATAATGGAGACGCGGGCCTATGAAGCTCGGCCCTCTTGGAAACGTTTAAAAGCTCCACTTTTCGAAGCTCCGGGAGCTTTCAATGCCGGCCGTTTCGTTAATTGCTCGGGGGAGGTAGATTGACACTTTCCGCCCGGACGTGGGTGTGTATCGGAAGTGGGGAAAAAAAATTGGACGCACGCGGCGCCAGCGGCGGGGTTTGTAATAGAGGCAATAAAGGCGGTGGTTTATTTTTCAAAGTCCGCTCAGCTGCACGCGCTGTTTCACAAAAGCTCCAGCGTGCTTTATTTGGATAATAAATATTCAAGATTTCGCGGTTGAGATTAGCATTGCGTTTCATTCGCGGGGCGAAATGTACTTTCCGGGGATTTTAAAAAATTGAATTTCCATGCGAGGAATGGGAATTAAATAATTCATTTGCCGGAAGGGAATTTTGTAGGTGGGGAAGCGGTATCTATTAACGGCGTTGTATGGCTTGCAGCACTTGTTTGTTTTCGAAAAATATGCTGTGATTATTATACCGAAAATCGCGGGAACTGTTATACCGAGTTATGCATCTCTGCATTAAAACCCTCAAAAACAGCTATTCAACAATATTAAATTTCGCATTAACTTAAAAAATTTTTCGAATTCCTATTATAATAACGTTAAGCATATCCGCATTACAACGAAAATAATTGCAAACGTTTCCAGCATCCCCAACTGTATTAAAATTAAAATTACAAGCATAAGCCCTATAAAAAAAATTCACAGCCCAAATTTCTGAATCGCACAACAATCGTAAAAGCTGCAGACTCGTATTTTTATCAAATCGCGCGAACCGAATCGGCACTGAACGAATGGGCAAACATCGATTATTTTTTTCACCATCCAGCGTAACAAGAGTATCAGGACGCGCTCGTCGGGTAATCGAGTGTCGGAGCGCATTTCTGTATATACATGCGCACGTGCGCACGTGCTTGAATATCGTGCAAAACGACTGATTGGTGCGGATTTAACAAGAATTTTAATTCTGCTATGAGCTCGGCGCTATCGCTGCGACGGAACAAGAGAGTGAGACGCGAAATTAATGAATAACGGTGGTTTGGCGTTTATTTTTCATTTCGAAATTCAACAACGTAGCCTGCATTTTTATGCAAATGCCGCGATATAAACAATAGCGCTGAAAAACAAATATGGATATGAATCGCGCGCGATACGAGCGCCTGGATGCGTGCTGACTTTTACGGATTTCTTTTTTTCTCTCTTGGAAACTTACTCCGTTGCCGAATGGTTATTGAATTAACGAGTTTATTTCCGAAATGATAATTATGATGTTTATGTAAGAATTAATTAGGACTTGATAATTGGATCTATACCGATCTCAGGTTTTAATTAGCGCCACGCGTCTTATAATAACTCGCATACATAATGACATCCGTGACAATGGCAAAAATGTTCGGTAAAATTTTCCGCCAAACATAATTACACCGCGTCGGAAAATGACGCCGGAGAAAGATGGTACAGTCAGATTATGGCCGAGACACGAGGATACATTGCCCGCGGTAGGCGCTAGAAAAGCTCTCGCGCTGCTCATTATTTTTTGTCGGATGATCATTAATAAAGTGCCGAGGAAATCTGAGGCGTGCAGCTCACTCTCAAAGAAAAAAAAGCTCGGAGCTCCGGAGATTCGCGGTCGGTAGGGGGAAAAACTCGTCGAAAAATCCCCGAGTTTATATAGGTATACAGTGGGCACCTGCCGCCTCATATTTCAACTGCTTACTAGTTTTCTCCTAGTGAAATAGAGTTGGCTCTCTGCTAGGGTAGGGAAATATCCGCGGTATACCTAAGTGTGCCTGTCAGTCTGTCTCGATGAGGAGAGACTTTCTGCAAGTTGCAGACGGCGAGTTTGGGGTGACGCGCGGCGATAGCTCGCTTTTCAGACTCGAGGGTCGGGGGGGTTTACTGCTTCTTTTTCTCTCTCTTTTCCCTGGCTCGGTAAAACTTGAGAAAGCTGACATGTTGACTGTATAAACCATTCCATTTATATGTATGTACACGCAATTTCATCTTATGCACATGTTTTGTAAGTCATTCTAAGCTTTTTCATCATTATTGTAGTTACTTTTTCTTTATTTTTAGACTTAAGCTATAGTTATTAATCTCTGATTATTTAAATTATACCAGAGCACAATGTATAATATTATATCGCACTTAAAGTTTTTTAATTAATCCAATCATGTTATGTAAAGTAGACAATGTTCGACCATTATCACACCCTCGCTCTCATAATAATGAAAAACAAATCACTCCGACATCCTCGGAGTAATTTATAACGAAAACCGGGCCCCTCCACTAATAAATTCATTGGCTTCTGTTTTGATAGAAAGCGGATTTGGCGGTTGGATCCATGACCATCAACTACGCCAGGGAGAGCGTAATCGATTTCACAAAGCCCTTCATGAACCTGGGCATCTCCATCCTCTTCAAGGTAAAATAAATCCTGCCCTCAAAGTCCAGCCAAAACAAAAGAACAAACCATCCCCCCGAACTATCAAAAAAAAAAGGATCGCACCCAAGTTTGACTCGTTATTCACGCGCAATTAGCCTCTGTTCGAGGCAGTCATACCCCACCCACGCGCCGGTTCGAATAAACTTCCTCGGCCGGTTGTGGACACTAGGAGAGCGGCCTGGCCGCGTTATACGAGCCGGGCTTCGCGTATTATTCTCCAGCGTCTCATCTTCCTTTGGAGCCGTCGGGATTTTATTATCCGTGGGAGAGCGCGACGTTCAAGCGCGTTATAATCGCGGATGTTCGGACGCGCTCTCGGCGGGCCTTTAAAGCTTGGCGTGTAATGGGGAGGGAAGTGAGGGAAATATCGTTAGCTCTAAGCTTTTTAACTTTTCCGCGCTGTTTGTTCGAGTCGGTTTTGGTTCTACTTGTTCAGTCGGGAATATAATATCGTGAAAACGGTCGGCAATCAATTAGAATGCAATCAATCAGCGGGTAAATTAAATTGATGGTAAATGTTTTTTTATCTGCTTTAAATTATTTAATTGAAATGCAAATATCGTTGTGATAATCGAGAGGCAATTTTCATTATTAAGCCACGATAAATCAAACAAAATCTCAGATTTCCAAATGAAACCCACCACTAATGATTTCCACAATCAACATAATAAAAAAAAAAGTAAATTTTGCAAAGTATCCAATAACCAAAACCAATCAACCCAAAAAACCACCCATCCAGACCCCCTCCAAATTTTTCCCCTAAGGACAAGCAGATGATACACACACACGTACAGCCACTCCCACAGTCGCAAGTCTAATCAACTTTGAAGGCAGCGCGCGCTCGCGAGCAGCAAGACCTTTAATCGCTGCAAATTGACCACTCAGGCGCAATTAAGGGAAGCGCTCGTAGCCGGCAGCGACGTCGAGCGCTCGCCTTACTCAAAGGATGGCCAAACTAACTACCGCGAGAATGGAGCTACGACGCCGCGTGCGCGCATGGAGAGTAGCTTTGCCTATCGTCTGCGTTGCCCCTAGTTACCCGAAACACATCGATGAACATTCCCGAGGCGCTCGCCGCTAGATTAGACTGTTGCTGCAACTAAGTTGCAGATTACGCGGGCTCTTGTTTTATTGGGAAACTCTCGGTTAATTTTAATGGGAATGATTAATTTTGGAAGGGTTGGATGTGGAAATGTTGTTTATGACTTTTTTTGAGTGGCGAAGAGTTTTTCGGCAAATACGGGATGGAAGCGGGTTTTAATGAATGAAATTTGAAAAACACGCTTCACTTTAAAACTTGCCAAGGCGGGTCCAACTTCACTATTAATAGCTCCATTCAAACGAAGGACCAACTTTCTCCGGGGAATTAGCCGCGCTTAATGGCAGCGCCTCAACCGGCATAGAAAAAGCTCTAAATGAGCGCATTCAAAATCCCACCTCACAATCAAAATTTATCTCCATAATAAAGCCCTCCTCCCAATCCACTCCACAAGCAATAAAACCCACTTATTTCACAGGTACCCACCAGCCACCCGGCCAGGCTATTCTCCTTCATGAACCCGCTGGCCATCGAGATCTGGCTGTACGTCCTGGCCGCCTACATCCTCGTCTCGGTGACGATGTTCGTCGTGGCCCGGTTCAGCCCCTACGAGTGGAACAATCCGCATCCCTGCCAGTCGGGAGCGGAGATCGTGGAGAATCAGTTTTCGCTGGCGAATAGCTTCTGGTTCACGATCGGCACGCTCATGCAGCAGGGCAGCGACCTCAATCCCAAGGTAGATCGATGCGGGATTTTATGTAGAAAAAGCGATTATCCGCTGCTGCTCTCGGGAAATCGGCAGGATGAGATTTGACAATCGATGCCGCGGTGCGATTACCCGTCCACTTGATCCGGGATATGCCACGGGGGCTGTAATGCAGCGGGCAAATCGAAGCGCGCTAATTATGTTTACGCGGCTCGGACAAAGCAATCATCTCGCCTTCGGTAAACAGTGTCGCGGCCCTAGAAATAATTAAATTTATGTTAATTAAACCACAAGCGCGGGGGCTTGTAATACGCCAGCCGGTGCGCTAGGAAGGGAGCGGATAGCAATTTCGCGGATGGGACGGGATCATCTTTTGTCGGCTTGCCTTTTACGCATTCAATAAGTGTCTTTTGTGGCGAAATGCTATACTTGATAGTGGTTGGAACAGTTTGTTATGCTTAATATTAGTTGAGGTACGGTGTCGAAGTTTATTTATTATTTTGCAACTTAACATTCTAATTTTAAGTAAAAATGTAAAATATAAAAAAAATTTTAATTTTTTTAAAAAGTTTTTTCATACTTTTTATATTCTTTAACTTTCGCCAATTAAATTTGAAAAAAAAAAACAATTTTTATTTTTACTTTATTTTTGTTTCATTAATATTAAAATTTGAAATTAAATTTTAACATTAAAGAATTATCAAGGTTATAAAGAAAAATCTCTCATTAATATTTATGATTTTTTATCATAAGATTACACTTATTATAATAGTATTATGTGAACAATACTGTTGTATTTATCTGATGTAGTAGATCAGTAATAAGTTCCACAAACAATAATATCAGCTGGAATCATACTTTTGAAGTACAACTTTTCTTAGTTATCTCAATCTGCCAAGGACATAATATTACTTTTTTTCTATGAACGTGTATATTCTTTATCCAAGATTATCCAAAATTTATAACATATAAGTTCTTATACGTATTTGTTGAAGGTCACAATTCTTACTAGGCAGGATAATAATATTTTTTAATTCTATAGATAAAAACTTGGTCTTCGTTTAATAAAAATTCTTATTTTAATCGTAAATAATCTGATGTGTACAGCTCTGTTCCTCTGTTAGTAATTAACATTCGATTCAATATATTCTTCTTTATTTCAACATTAACTTTAAAAGTTTTTTATTATGTAGGGACTGTAGTGATTTTAGTTAGAACTTTCAACTTTGGCGCGTACCCATATTTATAAAAGATTGATGAATAAGTTTTCACGTAAGCGGTTAAGCTTCTTAAATTAATGGTAAACAGAAACAGTAAGTTCGCAGACTATTTCACTAAACTCGTAAACCACCTTCTCTAAAATTTCCCAGAGGAACAAAGTCAATAATTTTTTAATTAAATTCAACCGCTAAACGAAATTAATTTTAACAAAAGTTCCAAAGAAGAAGTCTGATTAACATAGAATTAAAATATTAATCAATGCTTTCTCATAATCAGGCCACGAGCACGCGCATCGTTAGCGGCATCTGGTGGTTTTTCACCCTCATTATCATTTCATCGTATACTGCTAACTTGGCGGCTTTTCTTACGGTGGAACGCATGATAACGCCCATAGAAAACGCCGAGGATCTCGCCAGCCAAACTGACATTTCTTATGGAACCTTGGAAAGCGGTAGCACCATGACCTTCTTTAGAGTGAGTCATTATTAATTTTACAATATTGTGTGAGTTTTAATGTATGAATAAATACAATAAACGTTTTTCTTAAGGATTCGATGATCGAAACGTACAAAAAGATGTGGAGATTCATGGAGAATAGGAAACCATCGGTTTTTGTACCTACTTACGAAGAGGGAATCCAGAGAGTCCTTCAGGGCAACTATGCCTTTCTCATGGAGTCGACAATGTTGGATTACATTGTTCAAAGAGACTGTAATCTAACTCAAATTGGCGGCTTACTCGATAGCAAAGGTTACGGAATCGCAACACCCATGGGTTGGTATCAACTATTCCAAAACAAGACACAAAATAAAGAAACAACAATCTTATAAACTAATTTCCCTTACTAAACAATATCTTTCTTAAAACTAGGCTCGCCCTGGAGAGACAAAATTTCGCTGGCCATTCTGGAGCTGCAAGAGAAGGGCGAAATTCAAATACTGTACGATAAGTGGTGGAAAAGCCCGAGCGACACGTGCATGAGGAACGAGAAGGGCAAAGAAAGTAAAGCTAATGCACTAGGAGTAGACAATATAGGTGAGCGCACTCACACAACCCATCCATTTACATTATAACGGGCGGGTATCAGCGGCTGTTTACACTCTAATGATTCAAATCAGAAAGGGAAACTCGCGCTTGTCAAGAAGTTAGAGGATATCTCGTTAAATAAATTTAGCGCTATGACTCTCTGAAAGTCGACCAGCCTGACGAACTTGAATCAGCTCGCGCGCTTTCTCTTGCTTAAGAAGTTGGAGATTCGGTTAGCGTCAAATTGTTAAACGTGTGCCGCTTGGACAATTGGCTTAATAAGTTGCTTTATAAGCAGGGGAGAAGATTTGTTAACTAGGAAGCTTGAACTTTGTTAATCATTTGTTTGTTTTGTTTATCAGGAGGTATTTTCGTCGTTTTGTTATGCGGACTGGCATTTGCAGTGCTGATCGCTATTTTCGAATTTTGCTATAATTCCAAGAGAAGCGCCGCACCTGCTGAACGCGTGAGTTTTTACCTTCATTTGATAAATTTAATATTAACTTTTAATTTTCTGAGCATGTGCTTGACATCTGTTGACGATAATGATAAAAAGATTGAATTACGGAATGTTGCATGTTCGCTTGTTGTTTAGCATGAAATGAACGAAATGAACGATGAACTATTCATGGATTAGTGGAAGCCTAGATAGCGGCAGGTCTCATTAGTTCACAAAGTTCCAAATAAAGCGCAGGTAAGCTGTTGATGATTTTACGTTGATCAATTTTATTCGATATAAATAGTTCAAAACTGATTAAAACTTTAACACTGATAAAATTAAAATAATTTATTTAATCAAAAATCTAAAATTGGAAATTTATGCGAGAAAAGTTAAGTAAAATTATGTAATATCATAATTGTCACTCTTTTTTTAGATCTAAAAAATTTATGAAAAATGAGAACATTTTATACACAAAATATTCCATTACAGAGAGATATTTTAGTAAATTTTATCAGTAAACTGGAATTTAAAGTTTAAAGTTACACACGTTAGCAAGTAAATAAAAGTAAATGAAAAAACTTCACATTTTAATATTTTTTTATACATGAAAATTTGAAACTTATTCCACGTTATTGCGAAAATTTTTATTTTTACATTCTTTTAAATATAAAAATCGAATAATTCAAAATTTATAAATAATTAAAATATGAATTTAAAAAAAATGTTCTTATCACTACTTTTGATTGCAAATAATTTAATTTTTTGGAATTAGTTTATACGTACAGCGATGAAAAATTAATTAAAAGTACTTTACATTATTTACAAATTTTGAATAGATAAATATTTTTATATTTCATATAAAAAACATCAAAATGAGAAAATTTTTAATTATCTTTATTTCATTGTTGACTCGACTATATATATGAAATGTTATAAGGTAAGTTGGGTGAAGACGCCATACTTAAGGAAAAATTTTAAATAAAATCTACACAAATTAAGTAAACTAAATTTATACAACTTATCTTAGTAAAGAACAGT
>UELX01001486.1:0-43115 GCA_900480035.1 Eupelmus urozonus | reverse complement strand
CTCATTTTTTGGTACCCAAAAACATATCCCAAAGTTTCATCAAGATCTGTAATCCGGAGATGTGATACTCTCCTAGTCAGTATAACACATACATTACACACCGATAAAGCAGGTGAAAATGCCTTTCTTCCTACGCAGTCACCAGAAACAAAGTAGCAACGAGCGGCTCGTTACGAGCCCCCAACACGAAAAGGCTTGCGCAACAAACGACAGTTAACCAAACAAACAGCATTTAACTAATAACGCGTGCACAGTAACGAGTTGACAGCATATAGCGCGACAGTATAAATAAACTCCGGCACGCGCCGAAAATCTTTTAACTCCTTGAACCGCAGTAAAGTGTAAGTTAAAGCAGCTAACGTTGAACTTGTTGATGAAATTGGATACAAGACGTTAGATAATATTTTCGTGATAAGCCAAAAAGCTTAAGCAGCTTTTGTTTTTTCAAAAATGAAATACATTTTTTCAATATACTGCAGTATGAAAAATCACGTATATAATAACAGTCTCTGAGACTTATGCATTTTTATAGTAAAATTCATAAAATTGAGGAAACATAAATTATTAGAAGTTGACTAGAAATGCTGTACAATGTATTAAAAAATGTAGCTGTTAGAACCTTGATTCAATTTTCAGTACAATAGCCAAAACAATTACCGATACACAATTAAAAGTCACTCAAACATCCATAAAAAAAGCAAACGCTCAACATCAGACTAAGCTCATAAAGATCAACCTTGAAGCATCTTAATTTTCATATTATTCCTTGCCTCTGGCGCGCTCGTAAAACTTTCTTAAACCCGCGAGGAGCGACGTCGCTTTTCGCCAGCTTTTGACGCAGCGCAGCAACAGCATTGCGAGACAAATTATGAGCGCAGGGCGCGAGGAGGCTTAATACGCCTTGAATTATTAGGTCCGCCCCCAAGAAGACGCTGCTTTTTTCCTTTATTACTTCTTGAAAGTTGTACTAAATCATCGGAGCGCCGCCCGCCGTATCTAGGTACATTCGTGGCTATCGTGGGTAGCGCTGAAATTCATAAATTTGCCGTTTCTCGAGGATTTTTACGTGTCGAAGAAAATTTTTGGTCAAATAGGTTCGAGAGTACGTACAAACTGGAAATTGATTGAGTGAATCGGTAGATATTTTGTCGACAGTGGGTTTTAGAAAAGATTTGATAAATGATATTAATTAAGCTGCTGTAAAGAATGATGTATAGTGAGATAATTGTGTCATTTAACTTGCGATACAAATAATTATTACTTTCCATCTTAAATTTATTTTTTTTAGCATTTGAAATTTTAATAAAACTCTTGAATAAATTGTTTCTGCTGTACGAATATAAAAAATGCTTTTTAATTAGAAAGGCATTAAGGAAATGTATTATGATTTGCGTGATGTCTCGTAAAATATTAGCTTACATCACTTATCAGTGGTATTAATGTGTATTCCTAAATTAGAATATAAAAAGAAAAAATAATACAACAAATTTATTTCTTTGGTCAAATTTAATAAAAAAACAATAATAAATAGATAAAAAATGATAAAAATAAAAAATAATTGTTTACTTAATAATACTGAAAGGTCTATTTTCAGGAAAGGTTTATTATTTTTAAAACCGTAATAATCATACAAAATAAATATACGTAGTATCATTTTTATCAATTCGAATATTTTTTACTTATTAATATGAAATGTATTTACATATCGTACTTTTTATCGTTTTTATCAATTTTTAAACCCATCAATTAATTTTTCTCTCTCTCCTCCTCAAATAGCGCAAGGCTCTTCCTTAAATTTTCAGTCCACGCGACTGGAAATTTCAACCCGAGTGCGCGAGTTCCTCGCTCAAACATTCATATGTCTTCGCTCGGTGCGCACGAGTCCAGGTGCACTCTCTTTCGACACCTCGTTGGCTGGCCATCAAAAAGAAATGAGGCGCCGAAACTTCGACGAGAGCCAAGTCAACTTCGCCGCTCCTGCCCCTAAGATTTTCGACCGATAAAAAGCTAGCTAAGTGAAAAAGTAAAGTTTCCCTTTGAAAAACGAAGAAAAACAGCGCCTTGCCTGCGCTCGGAAAATAAAGCCACCGGAATCTTTCCACTGGTTGCTCCACTCGAGAGTAGTCCAAAGTCCATCCGAACTTTCCGCGCGGCAATTGGTGCGCGGAATAACAAATCGCAAAAAGGGCGCGCCACATTTCTCGCTTGGCTGGCCGTGGCTAACGACGAGGAAAAAAAAGAGAGCCGAAAAAAGCGTCTCGTGACACGTGTAGAGAGAGTCGTTTTTGCCGTAATCCATCGGAAAAGACGAAATCGGAATTTCCTGAGGAAGCTTAGCGCTTGTAAAGCTTTTCAACGGTCCCTGTGCTTGCAAAGCCGAGGCGAGTCCCGTTAAATCTCCTTGTGTCTTTCTTTCTCCTTTCTTTTTACATTTCTGTATATATTACGTATGCGTTCGGGAGTTATATCTGCTTGAAATTTTGAAAATGTAAATACGCTTTTAAACGAATGAGTATATTAAACTCTATACGTATTGATATATGGATTTTATTCAGTCTAATTTTTCTAACATTTAAAAGCAACATTGTATATGATAAGTTTGTGTTAATTTTACAAATATTTCTACTACATCTATTCACATCTCCCCTCCTACGGATTCAACTATAAAAGTCGAGAGAACATTTCAATCTTCTATGGCAAATCATCTTTGTCGCCCATATTCAAAGAAACGACCCCTCTCTGACCTCTTTTTTTTGTTCTCCATTTCCTTGGTATCTAGAAGAGAGATGTCCGCATAAACCGCGGACTACCGTGTGGAACATCGCTCGTCTTTTACAGCCAAGTTAGTGGCGGCAGTAGCCTGAGGCGTTTTCATTGCCTTCGCCATCGCGTCAGCTTGGCCCACTGAGAGAATTATTCGCTCGATCGGACAGAAGTTATGTGTAATGGATGGACATCAGGAGTTGCTAGGATGAATTTTGTAAACTCCGCGGATGCTGATGTTCAAATTTGTTGTTTAAAATTATTTGCTCTTTTAGGGTTGTGTGAGATTTATTTTGGTTTCACGTTTATTGTGTATTTTTATGGTTTTATAAAGCGTTTATTTACAAATTTTATGATCGTAAAAAGATCGTTCTAAAATAATGTAAAGGATCCATTTTCAAACAAAATTTTCTCAAATTTTATGTTTTTTTTGGAGCAATCAATCTGCATGACTTTCTTTTCTAAAATAGATCTAAGCTTTAAAAACTAAATCGGAAGACGTCAGTTTACGTTATACCAACTTTGTACAACTAATTTCAAGTATTTTCATCGGAGTACCGTCGCGTACTTTTACCTGCCTCTATCCTGTTTCACTGCAGTCCAAACTATTTATTAGTTTAACGGTTTCTCTCAGCGAGTAAAACTTTACTTAATATCATCAAAAACAAGGCAGCATAACTAAATTGAAGAAAGAGGCGTACAGACGCGAAAAAATATACTTCTTGAATCATTATTGTTCACGGTCAAAATGCTTATTACTTAAATAAAAAAAAAAAAAAAAACGGAAGAAATCTGAAAAACGAGCATTTTAATTGGCGTGAGAAATTTACATTATACCGTTTTACAGCTTTCCGAGCTTGCGGTTGTGACGAAATGGCGCGTTAACGAGTTCCGGGGGGGGGGGGTTCTGTTGCAATGGACATTATCATCTTTTACTTCGTTAAGAGGGCGGATTATGCGGACGAATCTACAGAAATGTTGGAAATGATTGTAGAAAAACAAAAGAGAAAAAAATATTTTCCATTGTGATTTACGTTAAATTTTTAATAAATGCTTCAAAAGTTTGGAAAAATTCTGGATGGATAAATAGTACTGTTAAAAGTTATTTAAAAAAGTATAAAATTAAAAAAACTTTTTACATTCAAGTTGAAAGATTTTATTTTTCTACAGAAACTTTTAATCAAGTTTACAAAAATATACTTTAAAAAATAGAATGTAGGTCAAATTATCGAATTAAATTTTCAGAATAATTATAGTATAATCTTGTTACCATTTCAAATTTCTATTCCCAACGTAAAATGCAAATATTGAAAATAATCCAGTTAAAATGATGTATGCTTAAAAAATTCTCGTATTAAAAACAGATTTTATTCTACATTACGTAAACATGTCTTTGAATTACAATCATTTTAAAAAGATACTTGCTGCACATTTACAAGTCTGTTACGAAAAAGAGGAAAACTTTCATCACATTTTATTCAGGCTTCGAGCTCCACTAAGCATTTCAGCGCTCCAGTGATCGACGTGCATCTCTCATTGTATATCCCTCTCGATTTTCCGCTTCTTTGAAAGCCCGATTTCCAGTTCCCTTTCGCATCTGCCAGCGGCAATGCTCCCTCGATTTTTCTTCAATCCCTCTTGGAAATATTTATCGAAAGGCTATCTGGAAGCAAAAATAAACGTCTAAGAGAACTAGCAGTGTCATCCGTGCACGTGTGTTACTTAAATGAGGAAAGCAAGAAAAGAAGCTGCGAACGAAGACGTGATGCCAAAGAATAAAGAAAAAAAGTTGAGTGCATACCCGTTAGGAACAATAAACCTGCTAAATCGCAAATCGATAAGAGGATAAAATCGAGGCTACCTGCCCTCCCATGTCTGATGCATTAAATTTCAACCCGGCTTAGAATTCTGGATTGGCAGGATAAAACTTTGAATATCACCTTTTTCACGTGAAACTTTCTACTTTTCGCGATAGTTTTTGCAAGCATGATTCTTCTAAAGTTCACAGACTGAAAAAAATTTTTACCACAAAATTTTTGATAGAATTTTATTAAATTTTCAAGCTGAATTTTACGATGTATCAGAAATTCAGAAATTCCATTGGACGTTAACAAGACTTTATTGGCTTTTTACTGATCTATTGCAATCATTACATTTAGGGTTATAAAGAATTACGTTATTATTGTTCTCATAGGTTGGTCTCGATAGGCTCATTTAAAATAACTTGATTTCATCAAACAAATTTCATTCAATTGATCTTTGAAGTACTTTTGTAATAACGTCAAATCGTCTAAAACCTAAACCGAAGTCCAAATTACCCTATCATTTTACCGCAAATTTCAGTCCGCCAAATCCAGCCGGACCATAAACGATATTTCACCAGGCAATTTCATTACACAGGCAAATCGCCGCGCGCATTATATCGCTCTCAATTTATCACCCTCTTTTTTTCTTCCGAGAACACACTCAGAGATCCACAGCGCCTCATTTCGCTTCTCTCTCTCTCTCTCTCTCTGCGCCAGCTTCGCATTCCTTATCACCGTCTCTCGTTGAGTCATCAATTGCACCCGCGTGCAAAGATTCTCATGCTGTGTTCGGGGAAAGAACAAGCTTCGTACTCACTTTGCGAGGCAAAAGTTTCCTATTTTAGAGAAAAAGAGGTAGAGAGAAAAGAGAGAGAGAGAGAGAGAGAGAGAGAGAAAGAGAGAGACAGAGAGAGAGAGAGAGAGAGAGAGAGAGAGAGAGAGAAAGCAAGAGAGCAAGAGGGAGAGAGAATGAGGCTAATGTGCTAAACCGACTGAAAAGTCTCCCATTCGGTGTGTCAAGGGTTTCGAGTTTAGGAATTTGGGAATGCTTGTACGAATGTGTGTGATGTTCGATAGAAGTATTTTGCTTGTTAATATTGTTGAACATGTACGGAGGAAAAGAGAACAAGAGCATACATTTTCACAAGTTGCAAGGACTAAGTGGTGTTGTAAAATATGATGGAAAATCGTGGGACCTTGACCGCGGAATTCAGAGTATATCGAAATTAATTTTTTTAAAGGTATGGCGATGGGGAACTTCGGGATTAAAACTTTGAAGGCCATATCAATTTTTAGAGACCTATTTTAAAAATTATTTTCAGTGATAGAAAATAAATTTATTACAATAACTTTTTTAAATTTAAAAAGGTCAAAAGTTTATCTATGAAAAATAAATGTTAATTTTTTTCGAACAATGTAAACAGAATTTTATTTTAATTTAGTATCATTATTCGTTTATAAAATATTATGTCAATTTAAAATAATAGTGGTTTAAGATTCATTAAACGTTTGCAATTTGGTGTGACCTAAAATCCAAGACTTTAATTCTACGTCTATTTCATGAAGACCAAATGACTGATGATCATTTTGTTAGATAATGTCATCTAAAGCATAAGAAAATGAATGCTACCTCGATTTAGTAAATAGATTTTACTTTTCTACGAAGTTGTTTATTGTTTACATCAATGGTACTAAGTTTCGAAATAGAATTTTTTATTAAATTAAAATAAACTTTTTTTTTAATGTTTTTAAAAAGAATAAGATGATTTATGATTTTGCTATTTATGTATTACATGATTGTAAGTTTTTATCTGAACGGTTCCGTGGGTCAAAGTTCATCGTAAATCAATATAGACTTAACTCTCCCGTATGCAAATTTCGACAGTGTGTACCTCAAGGGATTAGCTGAAGATTAATGGCAGAAAACCTATATGCAGTCCGTGACTTCGATTCAGATTTCAAATTCAGAAAGTTCTAATCAATACTTGTGGAGATCACTCATTTAATGGAAGACTATAAATAATGTACTCATGATAGAGAAATTAATGAGGTTGGATAAATAATAATGTTCAAAGTAGTAATAAAATTTAGTTCTAAAAGAGCGTATTATAATTTCTTTTTTGTTTGAATTCGAAAGAGAGTGATAATTATGTAGATTATTGTTGATCTTGACATGGATATTTATATAAAAGTTAGTCAAACTTCCCAGGTCAAATTTTAGATAAGTTAAATCGATAACATAACTTATACAGATAACTATACTGTATACTATGAATCAATCATAGAGGATTTGAATAAAATTACACTTGATATCTCAATCGATATCACCATTAACTAAAGAACTTTGAATCAACTAGACGCTCTTCACCTTCCCAGTGGCCGTCCAAAAACTTTTCAAGCCCCAAATCAATTTATCAACAACAAACGCTCCCGCTCCATACTCCCACAAGGCAAGCAATCAAACGCAAACTAAAGCTCATCTTTTCTCTCGCCGCAATTTATAAAGAAGTCTCCTTCATACTCCTGCCGACGTCCAGCTCCCCAACTTTTTATTAACGTCCTCTATACAAACATGGCGCGGAGAAAATATCACGCATTCCGCCCACGCGTTTTTTCGGCGGCGAGCCGCTCCTCACGGGGATCGAGCTCCCTGCTCTCCCCGCACGATATTACACATCGGAAAAAGCTTTGACCGTCGCGAGGGGCTAAGCGGGGGGAAAAAGCGACTTGCGAAACCCTTTTCAAGCCGTCCTCTCCGGAGTTTCGATGTGCCCTGTGAGTGACAGTTTCGCAGGACAATATCTCGTCGATTACCTCCGCTTCTGACCCAGACACAAAAAAACAGATGAGGGCGCTGGCGGAAAAAGGCGCGCTATTATAAGACCAGAGAGGGGACTAGGCCACCATATGCGTTCACCAATCCAAGTGGCCGATCGGAAGCTATTTCTTGAAAGCGTAGCGGTGTGTTTGTAGACTCCTGCGAGGGACGATTGGTTGGTGTAGGTAGTGCTGGGACTCGGTTTTATTGAAGTTGTTTCTTCCGGAGAGACGTTTTTGTTCTTAGCGCTGACTTTTAAAATAATCCTTATAGGGAAAGTAGAGCATTATAAATAATCTTTTAATCGTAATAAAAGTGATGTTTTTATATTTTTACTATACTGTAAATTTATTAGCCTTTTATTTTTACATTTGTTTGTATCTTATCCCGTTTTAATAATTTACGAGCATAACACGCGCAATTCTTGTGCCTACACATATTTTACAAGGTTTTAATAAACAGATGCTAGCGATAAACAAAATCAGATTAAATTCAAGGCAGCCAAGGCAGAAGTCGAACTATTCTAACAACAATGCCTGGTCATCGAAATTTTATAAGTTGAATGGAAAAGTAATTTCTATTAGGACTTGTCTTCTCGTGTATGTTTGTATTATAGTTACACGTTACTTACACTCTAAACTAAAAATTGCGAAATCTGGAAATAAGAAGTTCAAACCTAAATTTTAATGTTTATAATAAAAAGTTTAAAATATAACTTTTAATATTTTACAAACATTAATTTGTAGGTTTTAATTTTTACGTAATTTAACTATATCTATCACACTTTAGGTAAAGATTAAAATGAGTGAATCCATTTTGTGCTTTTGAATTTTTTAGAAAGATTAAAATGAACATTTTAAACTTTATAAGCTGTAAAAACGCGGCCGTTATTTCAAATAGTTTAATTTTTTTATTTTAAACTTTTTTAAAGTTTAAATCAAATCTTTTAATCTTTATAACATAGTTACAATACAATATTGGTACAATGTCGATATGATATTGCTATAATTTCTAAACAATATAACCACAATATTGTTACGATATTCCTACAATATAACCGCAATATTGTTACGATATTCCTACAATATAAGCACAATATTGTTACAATATTTCTACAATATAACCACAATATTGTTCCAATATTCCTTCAATATAACAATAATAATGTTACCATATTCCTCCAATATAACCACAATATTGTTACGATATTCCTACAATATAACCACAATAATCATTCAATTAGAAAAAGAAAAAATTCTTTTAATTTATTGATAACCGCATAAAATCATAATTCACAATGCTGTTTATCACTTCCCCATTTTCAATCATCCTACAATCACATCAAACTCATTAGGTAAATCCACTTTATCAAATACCTTGTTCACAAAGAAAAAAAATTGGAAAAGCCAAGGCAAATCATTAATCTAAGCTCCTTAATACAAACTATCAATCAATCTCTACTCGTCCTCGTTCACTCTCTCTAAATTTCTCATCGCCTCCTTCTAACTCTATCCGTCGCTTTTTCCTCGGCCTTATTTCTTCGCCCCCGCGCATCCTCTCCTTGGACATTAATTTCTCACCTCCGATATTTCTCGCCTAGCCCTCGCATTCTTCGGGCGCGTCATATTCCCTTTGTCCGAGTTTCTACTATATACAGACCAGCACTCAAGGGACCCAGGGCGTTTATTGCCGGCTAAACGAAGTGGAATTCAAGCTAATATTACAGGCATTATACCTTGCGAGCCTCTCGAGATGTTCACGCTGTGCGCCGCGGCACTGTTTTCGCTACTCGAGGGTCGTGATCGTTGAACGCGATGAGTTTCCAGTGGCTGTTGAACTTTACTCGCTTTTTCGTCCGCTTCGAAGGGAGGTAGGCTAAGCGTTGCCTTTAATTACGAGATGAGGGTGGATTAAGTAGATTTGAATAGACGGTGGTATGCCGGCTGACACTGTGCAGACTTGTTGATTAGTTGAATTTTAATTGACTGGAGAAATTTGTTTATTATAAGAAAAACATATAGTTTATATTAAACATTTTTATCTGCATGTTAAAAAATTATTCAGAGTTAATGTTAAAATACATTTCTTTTTTGGTTTATAATAGAAAATTGATCATATTCTGGGCAGAATTTCTGGTCAACTCATGATAAACTGACACTTATCTAGGAATTCTGAAAATACTTTGAACATTTGGAAATAAGTTGACCAGAAATTACGCCCAGATTTCTACTAGGGCATGATTTATTCTATCTTTAAGATATCATTAATTCATTCAAAGCGAATTCTCACGAAATATTTTACTTTTAAATTTCACTTGCTTTCAATTATTTTTTTTTTTACAACATTTCGCTCAACATGGAAAGAAACGATCCCACACAAAAGGAATATTACTTCTTTGCTAATTCAGTCAGGTTATCCGCTGGTTTTTTTTTTCCTACCCGACAATCGAGTTTCACTCCTCCGTTCATCTACTCTCGGCGCCATACACGCTCATGCCACTACGGGCGAGAAAAAAAGTCCTAAAAAAATGGGTATATAGGTTACATAGCCAGCCAACAAAGCTTCAAATGCAGACCAGCCGCGCAACGAAGTTATCCCGCGCACACGGCCAGCTCTCTCCCGATAAATGGCCTACGGAAACGGAGCGAATTCGAGGTGGGGTCGAATTTCGTATGCATAACACGGGGGTGTTCAAATCCCCGAGCGGCATGGCGGATACGAGATTAAAAGAAAACTCGGCCGCCGCGTGACGTTTTGTTTTAAAGAAGAGCTATATTTGCTACCACGCGGGGAAAGCGCCGCATTAAAAAGGGTGCGGACGTGCGATATCTGACAAAGATGTATTCATGAACAATTGAATCTTTTTGTGGAGAAAATACTTTTGAATGTTTGATCAATAAATTTTATTTTCACTTACTTTGCTATAATTTTTAAAAATTAATTCGTGATTTATAATGCATTTAAAAGAACTAAAAATGAATCTGGTATTATGCATTAAAAAAAAAAAGTATGTTATGTAAAAAAAATAACGTAAAATATAAAATTAGTCAATAAAGCCTTTTCAATATTTTAGGTACCTACTTCGGAAGAAGGACCCTGTTACTCCTATTTTTGTAACCTCTTTTCCATCGTAATGGTCTGCATAAAATCACACTAAAACGTCTCGCTGCAGTGTCAGTAACATACGAGAAGTTTTTTTTTCAGACCACCGATCCGTTTTTTCTACGTTTGAAAGTTTTCCATTTTTCTTTTGTCGCATTTCATTGTAATATTTGGAAAAGCACATTTAATCTTTAGGAAAATTGTTTGAAATATTAACACATTCAATCTACCATAAAGCAAAAAAGTAAGATGAAAGTACAGTTTTAAAATAAAGAACGTAAACAAGAGAAACATAGAAAAAGACATACGAATAACAGAAAAAATAGTAGTAAACATATGAATAATAGGAAGACAAGGGAAAAGTAAAAATTCAAATAGTAAAAATGTAATAAACGTCCTTTATTAAAAAAAAAAAAAATGTCAAAATAATATGCTGCAGAAATATGGGCGCAAGTAAAAATGTGATTAAATTTCAAATTCTTCTTTTCTTTATATACAATTCATAATGCACAAGTTATGAATTTACAAAAGATTATGTTCATGCTCTCACATTAGGTATTATATTGTCAATTTAAATATAAGATATAATAATATATTTTTTACACAACTTTGCACAAGATTTATTAACGACACTAAAAGTATTAGCTTTTTGTAAAATATTTTTTTGCTTGATTAGAAAAAAATATTAAAATTGACAATAATGATGAGCAGCAAAGATTATCTAAATGAAAAAAAAACTTGACAAAATAGAACTGAAGATGCTTTGGCATACCCAATATTAAAAATGCTCAATTTCGACCAAAAAATCGCGCATGTTACTATTATTATTGTTAGATTTCTTCTTCAATCGTTTCTTCACTTAAAAATGGCTTAATCAATTCAAACATCCAAAAAAAGCATGAAGCTTTTCTATCGATTTTTAGTTCCACATTCAGGCAAATATGATTTCTAATACACACGCACACACGCACATAAGCACACACAAACATTCGCGCACATGAAGCGCATTGATCGACTTTGCGGCGAAGAACATTTCAAACTCACCGTCGTCGAGAAAGTTTTACGCGCGGCTCTGAAATGTTTGCACTCGAGTTCTGCTTTTTGCTTCTCTTCTCTCTTCCGTCCACTTCTGATTTATCTTTGTTTTTTTTTTATCATCTGAAAAAAAGAGAAAAGAACATGCAGCCGCCAGAGTAAAGTGAAAAAAGTTGTTCGCGAGCTCCCCTTTTCCGTTTACCTTTGTTCATTGAATATCTCTCTTTGTTTTTTTTTTTTGTTCCGAGTAGCTTTAGAGAATTTTCGTTTTACACCAACTAATTTTCGATGTAAATAATGCACTTTTTAAAAGATGCCCATAAAAAATGCCTTTCTACGTTATAGAAACAAGAGCATCAACAACATCTCAGCAAAAAAATGACAACTTATACCGCAGTGGCCCCGGATAAAAAATTATCAATCACCCTATCAATGTACACGCGCTGCTTGCTCGGAAAAAAGTGCAACGCGCACTAATCGACTTCCAGTGTACCTACGGCGATTTTTCACCGCACCTTGACAAACGATTGCGCGGCCGTTATTAATTAGGCCGGTGTATGCGCGCTTTGTGTAAGTGCAGGCTCGTTGCACCAAAGATCGATCGATCGCGATGGAGTAGGCTAAATGGATGTGCGGTGACTCCTGTTTTTCAGCACCTTTCTCTATTTTGCGCGAGCTTCAGTGCTGATAAGACCATACAGCTATCTGGATGAGCGGGGTAATTGTAGGAATAGTAATGGGAAAAGATAATACTTTGCTCTTGGGTTAAAGTTACAAAGTTTTCGAAGAGTTGGATGTATGAGTCGTGAAGTAGAGTTGTTTAATACAATATGTCTACAGATAAGTGTTAAATGATTCGAGTTTAGATCTAATAAAATTTAATTTCTATAATATTCTATTTTTAGTCTACTTTTAAATGTATATAATTTTAGAATATAATTAAAGAAGTAAGTTTCAATACAATCATTTATTAGTGAATCCTCAATTGTTCAATTTCTAAAAAACTAATATGTTTATTTATTTGAAAGTAGATTACATGATAGCAACAAATTTAAAGTAATAAATAAAAAATATTCCGCAGAAATACTAAAGCATTTGAACGCAATTTAAACTAAAAAAAGAAACTTAAAATATGTAATAAAATTAATATTAAAGTGGCTGGCAAAAATTTTAATATCTAAATTTTTTTAATTTTTGAACTTTTTAATACATTTTGTAATTATAAAGTGTGGTTATTTGCTTAAATTTTATCATATTATGTTGTGTAAGGGTTATTTTAAACGTTTTTTTTTGTTAAGATGGGAATAAAATATATATTTTAATTCGCAAAAACAACAATCATATTTCTTTTTTCTAAATATTTAGTTAATTAGTAACCGTTTAAAAATAAATAATAATTGAACGAATTTAACAATAAGTTATTTGTATAAATAGTAATATATGTGTAAAAATTAATATGTAATTATACTAGTAATGCACAAAATTGTAAAATCGTTATACTATTTATTGATTTACACGTTATTTCTGCTTGGTAACAAAAATATACATTTCATAATCTGTCTGAAGCTTAAAAAAGTAGTATATTAACATAAGGAAAATTTATAACTATATTCGTTTTATATTTTCCATTTTATCATATAATAAAATATATACAAAATGTTTGACAAAAAATTACCCGCAAAGAAATTATCATTTATTAAATGTTTATTTTATTATTTTAAAATATTTGGAGTTGCAACAATGTCTTTCAATGTTAAAGAAGTAGAAAGTAATAAAAATAATATATGGTTATTTTTGCCATCAAAAATAGGAATTTTTTACAATATACTTCTAATCATCTTAATAATTATACCGCATTATTTTATTTTTACATTTATAACATCAAATAAACAAAAATTTGACCAAGCATTTGCTTTTCTGCAAATTAGTTATCGTATTTTTTCTTCGACACTTATATTAATCACGTTTTGCATTCGACAAAAAGAATTCATAGCAATACTTAAAAATATTAATATAATTAGAATGTCATTATTTGTAAATGATTACTGGGTTTGCAAAAGTAAAAAGAAAATATTAAGATGTGTATACAGTATAATTTTTTCAAATATCTGCGCACTATTTGTTGTCTCGATAATACATCTCAGAACCGATGTTATTGGATGTCTATGCAACTTGCATTTATTTTTTTCCGAGTTTCCAATAAATATCACAATAATTCAATACACTGTAATTATACATTTTTTGCAACAACATTTCAAAATTATTAACGACTATTTGTCTAAACTTTCAACAAAATTTCCAAGAGTTCATGATATTCAGGACGAAAATTTACAAATAGAAATAAATAATCTACATAAGTCACGTACTTTACACGTGTTATTGATTGATTTGTCAAAAGATTTATCAGAGTTTTATTTTTATCCAATAATGTCGTGTATATTACATATTTTTTTTACAATAATTTTTGGAACTCTTTGGATAATTAGACCGATCTTAAATGAAAAAAACTTGCCAACCGGAGTAATTATTGGATATGTTATATACATACTTTTTAACGTATACGAATTAGCAATTTTGACAACATCCATCACATCCACAATTGAAGAGGTAAAAATTATTTTGGTATCAAACAATATTATAATCAGAACTGTTTTTGTTTAAATATACAATTTTGTGGTAAAGTTATGCGTTTGCGCCTACCAATAACTTATATCTTTTATGGGTTATTCGATAATTTTATTAATACAATTATTATTAAGTTTTATTTATTTTCATTAAGAATATAATAATGATAATCTTTTTTAATATTTAGAGTCAAAAAACTGGAGAAGTTATCAATGATTGTTTGATTAATATTGAAAATCCAAAGATAGAAAACAAGGTAAAAATTAATTTCAATATTTGTACTATTAAAATTTAAACTACATTTGGTTTCAGATGACTCAATTTTTGAATTTTGTACAACACGCAGGTGTGCAGTTTACAGTTTCACATTTTTTCTCGTTGGATAACTCTCTATTAACTTCGGTATATTTTATTTATAAGTGATTCTAGAGTTAAATTTTACGCGTACTTATAAGAATATTTCAGTTTGCAGGCTCAATAACTACATATTTAGTAATAGCTACGCAGTTGCAGCAATAAAAATAAAAAAATTTAACATTTCAACAAATTATTATATCATTTTTATTTACTACTCTTTATTTAAATTTTGATTCATAAAAAATATTAATAATAGAAGTAGTAATGTAAACCAATCTGTTTCTTCTAAGTAAATTATCATTTTGCATGAAAAATTCCATTAGATCGGTTTGTAGATTTTCAAAAATTATTAGACACGTATTTTTTCTTTTAACGGTTTGATAATTATTTATAAAGATATAAAGATTTGAAATTCGCGTGACGTCACGATTGCTTTTTATGATCGCCTTTTTAACTATTTTAGCATATCTATATAGTAAACAATCGTGACGTCACACGAATTTTTAAAACTGCTATAACTTCGTTATTAATTATCGAATCCAAAAAAGAAAAATCCATGTCTAATAATTTCTTATAATTTATAAACCGGAACTAATGGAATTTTTTGTGCAAAATGCCAATTATCACTTTTTTACGAAACTAAAAAATGTTTTGAGCTTATTTCTTCAACTGTGCCTCATTTTATGACAAAACTTTAAAAGCTATTAACTTTTTAGTTTTTACACTATTTAGAATGTTTAAAAGCTTCAATATTAGTAAATAGTTCCTTTATACTTTTTTTGCACTGAATATATTTACCAATTTCTAGATAATCATACGTTTCCTTATATAATAGTACATTGAGCACCAAGGGAGAAAAGTTGCATATTAATCTCGAGGTGCATATAGTACTTTGTTCCCATCTTAACTGTGGCCTCTTATTTGTTTTTACTTTATTTTTTCAATGATTTTTCTATTTTTCTAATAAAAGTGTTAACAGTAATAGTACATTTCGATACTAGTGCGAGAAAGTAATTTGAGCCTCGTATGGGTGTTTGCACCCGAGCGAAGTGAAGGTGAAAAGGCCACACGAGGCTGAAATCACTTTCTCGCACTAGTATCGAAATGTACTATTATTCCTATCTTAACGATAAACTGACATACTATTCCGGAAAATCTCGAGGAGGGAAATACCAAATGACCCTTTAGTCAAATTCTTAAATTTTGTATTTAAAATACTTTTTTTTAAAAATATTTAACAATAAATAAAAATTTGTAGTAAACGTATTAAAAAAAAAAAAAAAAAAAAAATAGGTTAGAAAAACTTTAAATGAGACGTATTAGGCGCTTTCGCAGCTGCCTCTCAGGCTTCGTCTATACTTGTGACTCCTACTTGCCTTCGATTTAAAAAAATATTTAAAATACGCATATTACGTATATTATAATACGCAAATCTTTATTTGAAATATTGTCTAGCCTTGAATAAGTAGATGAACCTTTTTTTTCTATCTTTCTTTACCATTTTCAACAAATTTTGAAAAATATTTGTAATAATTTGTTGTCTTCTAACTTGATTTCTTTTGTTGAATTCCATTTTATTCATGAATAATTAACATTAAATTAAGTAAATATTACATTAAACTTGAAGTTATATGTTTCTTATCAATAAAACTCTTTTGATTTAACGTTAAAAATTAAAAAAAAAAAAAAATTAATTTTTTACTTTAATTTCAACAAAAATTTCTTCATTTTTATAGAATTCTTTTTTTACTGCGAACAATATTGAAGTTAGATAAATAATCTTGCATGAATTCTATTTTCGTTTTCCTCAGAATAAAATGAATCGGAATGTTTTAAACAGAAAGACTTTTTTCGAAAAAATAAAATTTTACCTTCTCCCTTTTGAAATAATTAAAATTTTTATTAAAATATGTCTAACAGAGTTCCACTAAAAAACTATTGTAGAACAAGTCGATCAAAAGTTAAAAAGACTGTTTCTTAGAAAATCAAAGGTACCCAAATGCTATGTCGGTTGGCCGCCCTTTTTGTGGTAAAGGAACCAGACTTCGTTCGAAAAGAATGCGGCTCTTTTTCCTTCGCGAAGGCTGCGTCGGGAATTTCAGTGACGCGGGAGCACTTGAATTATGTTAATTAAAAATCGTGGTCGTCTCTCTTACCGCCCTCGTCGCCGTCAGGAGATGGCCTCGTAAAGACGAAGGCCAGGAATTTTCATCGCTCCACAACGACAGCAACGGAAAAAAGGGACGATAAGCTCGCGGTAGACTGCGATTTTACCTTCGAAAATCATGAGACACGAAAAGACGTGAAAGTAAAAAAGGTTGAAATTTTACTTTGATTTTGACTGGAGTTATATTTTATTTTGTGAAAACGTACTTGTTTTAGGTTAAATTACAATCATTTCTTTTAAAATTTTTATTCTTATTTATCTACCTTCCCGAATGGAAACGCAATCAAATAACTGTGAGTCTGTTTTGAAGATACGTTTGATCGAATACGTCCTTTTTCTACTTTTTACGGTTTTTCTTATTTGCTTTAAGTCGAGAATAAAATTAAATTCAGTAGATTGAGCATTGAATTTCTTCGGTTGCTTTTTTAAACTCTTGTTTTTAAATTCGGTGAATTTTTTACAATCAACTTTTAACTTTCTTTTTTTTTTAAAGAAAGCTTAAAATTTCGTTTTGTTTCATTTTTTAAAAAATCTTCAAATCAGAAAAGTAGAAGAAAGAAAGAAAAATAAAAACTTAAAGAAGAAAGAAATGAAAGTAGTATAAAAACTGCAGACCCAAGGACGTAATATTCGTCTCCTTTAATCTTGATGAGGTAGAAAAGTATAAGGAGAAAATTACCATGTTTTCTAGTCGACTTCTTCTAAGCTGAAACATACCTAAGTGAATCTTCATTATGGAAGCACGACTGCATCTTGGGCTCTTTATAATCACTGCTGTGGAAAATCTAGATTCCTCTCTTTCTTTTTGTGATACCTGAAAAAATCAGTATTCCGAAAATTTGGAAAAAAGTTAAATAGCTTATGCAATAGTTGGTATTCATAGTGACAAAAAGAAAATAAAACTTTAAATTAAACAATCCTAAAAAAAAATTGTTATAAATTGATATATATCTATTTTTATGTATTTATTTTGATACAAAATACTGTTATTGACAATAATTAAAAATTATTTTACGAGTATTAACAAATCAAAAGTATCTTTCATCAATTATAAAGATTTATAATTCTTAAATTAATTCAAGAATTTATATTCAAATCTGTAAAACATGCGACTGCACTATGTTCCATGCACCATTGTACTATGGTCAGAAAAAATTTTAGTATGATCTATAACAAGTATAAAAAAACTCGTACATTTCGTATGCAGAAATGTCAAGGATGAAATCATCAAATATTATATCTGCCAACGATATAGGATACTTAATACGACTGATATTATTAGTATAGAAAAGTTCATGAGCACACTAAGAAAAAAAAATCTATATAATCTATACTATTCCTGATAATATTCGTGGATGTTTTTAAAAAAGATCTTAGCAATCGTGACCATGTAAAATAATATTCATCATACTAAAAAATCGGTATCGGTCAGTTTATTCATAAGCCATATAAAATATTCAGTTTAAGATATTTTGATAAGAATGTTTTTTCGTGAAAACACTCTGTTGTTAAAATAATCAAACAGCATCCTTATACTTATATTCTTAAAAAGTTAGTTCTCATTTGCGTCAGATTGAATACACCAGATGACACTGTTATTTTAAATTTGTCTCCCTATTTCTTTTTTTCTCTCTCTTTAAGCCTTATTTAATATAAACGTTTTCTTTATTTTTGGTATTTTCGTTACTCTTATTCCTTTTGTTATTGCTTAATTCTTTTAGATTACGTTTGTAACCAAAAATTTTAATTATGTCATAACAAACAATATACAATAACTAGTAATTTCTGGAAACAAAAATTTATTTTTGAATCTCATTAAAGTCTATGAATGTCTTTAATATCAAGTTAAGATACCTTGGAAAACCACTTAGGAAGCGATAACTTAATAAGACACCTCTTCAAAACTGTAATATTCGTACCCTTCAATGGCACAGTTCTATATTACTTGGTCGTAATGCTTTACCCGCAAATTAAGCGCAATTCAAACCTAATGCAGCTCGTGTTACATTAATTACAGCAATAAGGTCTGCCCGCATTTGACTGCAGCGCAGTATCGTAAGACATAAAACTTAAATTTTCATACATTTTCAAGTTAATAGTGACTTTAATCTAAGTTTGAAAATAGATTCTTCTATATTAGCAGAAATACGATATTACAATCATTTTTGAAGGTCTACTTCTCTTTTCATGAAATTGAGATTCTAGATCTAAATAATAAATACAAACGTACAGTTACACACAACTCGATCTCATCGCTGCCTCTGGTTATGAGTCACAGTTCAGTGGTCCAACGAAAATCACGCAATCCTCTTCAAAGCACTAAGCGGTATATCGACGCAAACCCGCTCGCTTTGATGGATTGATTTCGCGAACTCGTCGAGCTTTTGGTACGCCCGCATGAACGTTGGTGTCGAAACGCAAGGTCGCTAATGCGTTTGCAATGTCGTGAAACCAGGTGAACTTATAGTTTAAAAATGTGATGCGATTAATGAATTTTTTTATTCTTTGTGATAATCACTTTAAAAAGTTTAAGCAAAATGAATTTTTGAGTTAAAATAAGTTTATGAGTTAATGTCCACTTCATATATATTATTCTTATATTAAAATGAAATTCAATACGATTACAATTTTATGAAGTTGATATTATTTTGTGTAATAAGTAGAAAGTACATATTAGATTTAGAATAAATGAGTCCTACCTGATGGAAAATAGTACAATTTAGTTAGGGAATGGAGGAATTAATTAGAAAAAATTCACTTGGAACGTTAGTTCGGAATGTAGAAACCAACAAGAAAATACTAAAACCATACTTCAAGATAAGAATCTTGAGAATCTTGTAGTAAAGAAACTAACACAAGCTTTACAATGTATCTTACTATGTAGAAATAAAGAAGATGAAAAAATATATAAACAACTTACTAAATTAAAGAAAAAAAATCTCATACATGTAAACCTCTACATTGACGCGAGCTTTCAGATTCATTGATCCCCAGCATCTTCACAAAAATAAAAACAAAAGCGAAAGCTTGCAAGCTTTAACCTAGGACAGAAAGACATTCACCGTCCTTTTTTACCTTGAGCACCTCGCATATAATCGGTCCGCTGCGTTTACAGCCCCTCGTAAACACAGCACTCCCCTCACGTTTTTATACACAGGGCTCCCCGACGCCGGTAAATCCCCGTAGCTCGCGAGCATGTATGTAATCGCAAAAAGCTCTCGGACCAGCCAAAAGACTGACGGGTGCTGCACATCGCTTGGATGATCCTGCTAGCTCTGAAGCTGAGGTTCATTTCGACGAATTTGAATAGGAGACCAGACTTTTTGCAAAATAAGCGAGTTGACGTAAAACTCTTGGAAAGTAAACTCTCAAGTGAATGGCCAAGTAAATGAAAAATTATTACCTACGTACTTCTTCCAGAGTACTTAGCAAAAACTTTCAAGCTATAAAAATAGCATCAAGCCCAATATATTCCAATTACGTACAGTTGCGAAAACAAGTAAATTTTCCGTCTACATTCCACTCTAACAAGACGATCTTGAACGTGTTCTTATAAAAATTTAAATTACAAAGCCAGCATGAAATATCTACTTTCCCCTTTACCCTCGCACTCTACAATCCTCCCTCCCTCGTACACCCCACTTCCAACTTGTCGTCCAGCTCTGACCTTAGCAAATACATTCACACAACGATCTCCGTGACACGACGCCATTAAGTCGAGTGAGCGCCGAGCCCATTAAGTACAAGCGCTTTCTCTATACACCTCGTCTCTGCCGCTTACTTGTCAAAGTCAAGTAGCCACCTCGAGGATTAGCCGGTCTCATATGTGCGCGAGCCAACGTAAATACTGCCGATATGCATGTGCATATGTATATCTGTATACGTGCGCGTGAGACGCCTTTTTGTCGTGAAAGACGAGCGCGTACTCGTTAGAGAATGTCTCTCTATGTGTGTGGGTTTGTGCGGATGATGTTGGGGCCACGTCGGCTCATTTGTAAAGCAGAAGTCGAGAGCTTGCATTGGCTAGCTTAAGCTACTATATGAGGTATATGTGGGTGGATGATGGGGATGTATAATATTTATGGTTGGATTTGAGCTTGAATGTTTGGGTTATTGTTTGGGTATTATGGTCGCGATGATAGGTTTATTGATAGGTGAATTAAGTGGACTCTATGAGATTTTGGTTCGGAAGATATAAAGCACTATCTAAAAACAAGTTTTGTTGACAGTTTACAAGATAAACATTTGTTCAAAATGCAAATAACTAAGGCTCTTGATGCGGTTGCCAAATATTTAGTTGCTTATTACTATTTCTTGTTTTGCATATTTACGTATCCAGAATGTAATTAATCAAAATGTATATTTACATATCAGAATTAGCTGGTAAAAAATATATTTTGGTTGTTTATTAATTTAAAAAACATGTATTTTCACAACTATTTCATTAAAAAATTCTAAATATATATACTTCTAGAAAATTAATCTCTTACACCAAAGAGAATCCACTTTCCTCACAACCAGTCGAATTTCTCTTTACTCAGCTTAAGAAGCATCCGCGCCTCTGAAGCAAAAAGCAGCAATCCCAAGTATATATAAATCGCCTGTGTTGTTCAAACATTATCCGTGTTAATAAAACAGGACGCGCGTGCGAATTCTACTTACCCAGCGCCAAAAGATGAGCGAAACTCGCTTCAGAGAAATGCAGAATATGAGAGAGTGTGGAAAAAGAATAAAAGGAAAGGATTAATAAGGAGAACGAGGTAAATGGAGCTAAAAACTTTATGATTTCAGCGCAGTCTGTTATTCATTTTCACAGTAAATTTTGATTGTAAGAAAACAAGCTATAATGCGGTTAGTTTTATGTAGGATTGTCTGGACGGTGGAAATCTGTTATATGCATGTTTAATCATAAAAGTGAGTATTTTTGTGGTTCTCTTAAGCAATGAAATTTAATAGACCAAACTTAATAAAGCAAATTTAACTGCTTTGTTTTCGTTTATTCTAAAACGAAGAAAGTTTGAAACTTTAATTTTATACGCGTTTTAACATTTCCATAAAAACAAAACTATCATTTACATGGATAACCTGTACCACATATTCGCGTAAAGAGGTAAAGACAATATTTACTTCTCCATCGCATTAGCTAATTTCAGAAGCTACCCAGTATAATACACAACGTTACTCAATCCGCTCTTACGACCCAATCCAAGCTCCACCTTAAAAACCAGCATTCGAAAACAAGCAGCCAAGAAACTTAACATAAGCCTCAACACGCGTTTATGAAACAGAAGCCAGACAGAGCTCAAACAAAAAGCGAGCATCGCAAGCTCGCTTCTATACGACCCAGCGTTCGATTCGTCTCTGTCGTGACTCCGGCGAACTTGGCAGCCAGCGAGCTTTAGCTCTTGCGAGATTGAATTTCTCCTGCACGCGGCGCTTTGATCGCGGCAATGAAAATGATGGATCCGCGCGTCGGCCCGCCGTGTATCCGGAGGGCCAATTTCTTAAGACGCGGAAGTTTTAGCGCGAGGCGTATACGCTAAATGAAAATTAGATGCGCGAAAGTAGTCGCCGTTGGGGTGTGGGTATTTATGGCTCTTGTTTTCGAGGTGGGATTGCAGCGTCGCGGAGGCTGGGTGTGATGTGCTTTATTTAGATGGGAGAGTTTTGGTAGGTAGTTCTGGAAAATCGCGCTTAAGAGGTGTTTATTGGAGAAATTAAGCTGTTAAAATTGTAGGTTTAGAAGTTATAAAATTATTTTGTTTTTTGAAGCATAAATGTAAAAGTGTATACAATTTATTAAATTATTATCTAATTATATTTGTATTAAAGAAATGTACAAAATAAAAAAAAGTTCCTATCAGCTCTATTATATTATGATCAACTATGGCCGACCAAACACGTCTGTTTTTACTTACCTATAATCAAAAACTGCATCATCACCGCATTCCAAAAACTTTCTTAATCCCTAACATTAAAAACCTCAAGTACAACATCAAACGCAGTATAAAACCGCTAAACGTACCTCTCCAACAAACACAGGCCAACAAAAAGAACTCATCGATTCTCCAGAACCGCAGAACTTATAAACTTCGCTCTCTCCAAGTGTCTCCAAAGCTAATATTGAAGCTCCTCCGCCGTCTTTCCCATCTCCCTCGTGTTTCTTCTTTTAATACAACCTAATAGCCAGACCTTTCCTCGAGAGTTTCCAAACCAATAATATTAATTCTCGAGAGCCAAGCTCGAGCGAAGTTTCCTCGAAGGCCAACGACGCTAATTACATGCACCAAGCTCTCTCTCTCCAGGGTACGCGTTATTACGCGCTGGATTGCTTTCGGCAAAAACGGAGAGAGTAAGCAGCAGAGGCAGAGTAAGAGCACAGAATTGCCGTGTCTCTTATTTATAGCGGTTTTTGCGGGCTGCGCGAGTGAGAGTCTCGGCTGTCGCCGTCGCTATTAAATCACGCGCGCTGTTTGAGGAACAAACTTTGAAGATGCGCGCAAGTGTATACACGCCGGACCTCCACGAGATTTGGTTAATTAAATCTTCCGCCAGCGTTTTTACGGCGCTTAATGGCCGTCATTGCTAGCGCAAAGCGCGTGGTCTCATTTTTCATAGCTCGAGGGAGGCAAAGGTAACGAGAAGTCAGGCTGCTTTCCCGGAAAACAAGGGCAGAATTGTTGTTTGCGCGCAGCGGCTCCCAATTAAGGAGAGCCCTAGGCAAGCGAGAGCTACGCGTAAACGCGGCCATCAGGCCGGCTGCGTTAATTTCAACAACAGACGTCACTCGCGTCGCTCTTCGACAATCGAGCCGCGCACTGGTTTGGTATCGCGATTGCAATTATGAGTGGGATGGAGAAGCGCGACGCGCGGCGTGCGTAGCTCGTTAAGAGAGCAGCGGCGCCGGGGGCATTCACTAGGGATTCGCGCGTGGATGTAACGAGTTGCCGCTTCTGCGGTTCGAACTTGGAACGATGTAAACTCGAATTGGGTTGGCCGGGAGATGATTTTGGAGTTTGGTGGAGTGAATTGTGGGGTTTTTGGAGGGGATTGTTTTTTGGGATGTGTATAGGTTGGCAAAGATGATTTTGTGGTGCGTTTGATGTTGTGTGGATTGTGGTTTTATGCTTTCGGTTTGCGATGTGTAAATAAATAAATAGTTGTGAATTGGTTGTGGTGTATTAAATTTTTATTTGAGTTGGTAAAACATGAGTTTTACTATTCTTTTTATTTTATTTTTATTCATATTATTTTTTACAAATTTTTATCGCAACGTACGTAGTCAATATTTGTTCTGAGTCGTTTTATTTACTATCTAATCCATGAGGTTTACTACCGCCATTCCAGCGTAAACCCTTTTAGTGTTTTTTAGTCTCTTTTATGTTATAATCTTATCATTATATCTAAGGTTTCTTAAGATATCTACTTAAAACGTCAATTTTTCGAATACACGAAAAATGAATTTAAGCCGTTATCTAAGGATATCATAGATATATTTTTGATTATATTATAGGTTTTTAAAGTTCAAATTTATAAAGGTAAGCGTATCCACTAAATTTAAACCAAATAAAATCATGAAATAGATTCTTTACTCAAGTGAAACTTTAGTTACAAAACAGCTCTCCCTCTTCAAATTCACCCCTTCCAAAGAAAGCCTCATCACCATCCTCTTTATTATAAATTTCCTCATCTAACCCTCCATCATCGCCGAGCCAGGTAAAAGCGCCGAGGAAAAAACCCAATCATCATCAAACTGCAGAATCATGCGCGGAAATAACAAAGTTGCCAAGTGCAGCTGTAAAACGCAGCTAAGAGTCCCGGATTACCAGGACTCGCGCGCCCCAGTGTAAAGTCCAAAGAGCTCCCATAAGAATAGACGCGCAATAAACCTACACTCGGCGCGAATCCTCGCAGTCTCGAATGAACTCGCTCTCCGGCATGCGGTATAACTTAACTTAACCCTTGTGTAACCGCGGGTGAAAAATGCATATAGTCAACCGAATCGTAGAAACCCGATCGGCTTCGATTGACGATAACAATGGGCGAACTTTTCCCGTGAAAGTTCTCCGAATAACCAAAGAACAGGGACAAAAGAGGCGAAAAGACATAATGAAAGTCGGGCACGGAAAAAGGTCCGACATATTTGCGGTACGAAGTTTGACTTGCGAAACGATTATTTGCCGGCACTTTAATTAAAGCGTGCGAAACCTCGGGAAAGAAAGAGTAGCTACGCTGCCATATGGCCGCTTGGTTTTCCACTTGACCGACTGATGGAAGATGCATCGCGGTGTTTTTTCTCTCTGTTGCGCGAATGCGTGATTAGACTAACGTTCAATTAACACTTTCTATCTGCGAGGCTCTCGGCCGGCTTTTTCTGCTCGATGTCGCGAGTGGCTTCTTCTGGTTTTTTGCGCAGGCGAGAAGAAAAAGGACGTGCGCTTTGCGTGATTGAATAGGAGGCGCGTGGCTGGTTATTCATGGCAGTAAATACATTTTGGAAGTGTTTTGTTCGAGGCGTGATCTGGCTGTTTTGAGATGATTAGTCATTGGAAGTTGCTGGAGATGTGTGAATTAAATTTGGTGCGTAAGTCGATGAATGTTTTGATGATGAATTTAAATTTTTATGTTTATTTTGAAATCTTTATTTTTGCGAATGCGCGCATTCCTGTTTACGACAACGAAGATTTTAATAAATTCATAAATTCAATAATTGCGTTAAAAGAAAAGTAATGAAATGATTGATAATTTCACGAACATCAGCATTAATTTTCTTTTATTATAACTCTTCTCAAGTGTATCTGAAAAAAAGAAGAAAATAAGATTTTAGAAAATAAAATTTAATGAAAAAGAAGAGACTGAACTTTTGTTTGAAGAACAAAAACCGTTATATTTCTTTCGTTAACATTTCTAATATTACAATTTTTTATAATCTAACGCATCTTTCTTGTATATAAGATCCATATATTTATCATAACACAACTAATTAGTTTACTATAATATTGCTAAACTTACGTATAGTAAATACATACAGTACTTATAGTAACTAGAGTACTCATTACTATATCTACTTCGAGTACGTTTAGGACTCAAAAGTGGACTTCGCTTACGAAAACATTTTTGAAACTTCTTAGAGTTATGATAAAAACTTCCAAATCCACTCAATTTTTCTAAGGCCAAACAACTTTCTTATTGCGTCACCAACGTCTCCGATCGCCTAATCCGAACTTAGTTTAATTACGTCGTACCAACTCAAAGTACATCAAACGCAGAAAATTCGTCTAGCAAGACCAGAGTTTAATCGAGTCTCTCACCTCGCCATCATACATACATCCCTCCAGCAAAAGTAAATCAAACCACAAAGACATTCAAACAAATCCTTAAACGGCACATAACACACACTTTCTTCCTCAATCTTCAAAAACCATAGAACCAACCGACCCACCAATAAAGTCGGCATTAGTCAAAAGGCACACAGCCCGAAAATCTCCGGCAATAACGCAAGGTCACCCCGGGAGCTTTCCTTCACACATTGAAGCCAGGTTAAAGGGACGAATTCGCCGCGACTCGGCTTAGCACTGCCAGATTTATCACTCGCTCAGCATAGCGCGCTAATAAATCCGCCGCTCGTTTTTCCTCGGTCTCGAAAAAAAAAGCGCGTCGGGTTATAAATTCCCCGCAAAGCTCGGCTCTTGCAAGCTCGGCTTTTGACGCAAATTGGAGCGCACTTAGAGCAGCTTGCCCTTTGACGTCTGTGTGAGGCTGACGCGTGGTATTATGCAGCTTTGATCTGTGTGTGAGAGCTGTAGACTGTGCTGCTCGATTCGGACGCGGCGATCGGATCTTCCGCTTTGAGACGAGCCCCCAGCGCAAGCTGATGGACGGGCCTTTGAGGAGAAGTGGAGTTTTAATTGGAAAAAGCGCCGGCTGTGCGATTGCGTGTTTTGAGCGGATGCGATTAAGGATGGAGAGTGATATACAAATAGGGTGTCGAGGAGCTTGCGGGCCGGGAGCTCGCAGGGGTCAAAGGGGAAATTCAATTACGCGCTCGGCGGTTTTGGTCGCTGTGTATAAAGCGGCGGGAGCGCCGCGGTGCGCTGCGATGTGATTTTCACGATGGGGAGCGCGTAAACTTGGACGGGGCTCGCCGGCAAATTTGGCGAGCTGATGCGATTAATGTGACTTATTGGGTTACTTTCTCGAGGAGAAGGCTGAGAATGCTAATTGGGATGATTTGAGTAGAATGTTGGAGATATACTTAGCATTGAGCTGTGAGGCTCTTTGTTTTCGCTATTTATGGAACTGTGTAGCATAAGTTTTCGAGAAGGTATTTTCGCTATTGTGATATTGTCTAGCATATATATGTCAAGAATAAAGTTCGTTTCAACAAAGCAATTTTCTTTGAGAGGTACGTCACATTTGATAGACGTCTTTGTTCCACTACGTAAGCCAATCAAAGTATGAAATACTCCTTAAAAATTTTAATATCCCTATTAATGCCTTACCGCTCTATATTTACCTGCCGGACCCCATAATTAGCCACAAGGAGTGAAAAGCCACAAAAGAGCCAGATAAACGGTATAATCCCACACCCAGCCAACGTCCTGGCGCAAGGAACTGCGCGCTCTGGATTTTCTCGGACAATGAGTCTAATTGATGCCTCCACACATAGGCAGACCGGAGCCTAATTAGTCACAATTGAATGACTCTCCGATTGTGCGAGGATGCTCCGGGAGCAGGATGTTCCGATCGCTTGATTAATTCGCCGTCCGCGCGGGCTTCCTCCTCTCAACTCGAACGCCTACGTTCCTCGCTTTTCTCGCTGTCCCTCCGACGTCTTTTCTTCGACCTGTCGTTTATTGCTTCTAAAGAGTTTCATCGGACCTTTTTGAAAATCGAGTCAAGTTTGAATTTTCCTATAAAAGTAATTGCGAAGTTGAGTCAAGTTTTAAGTGAGTGATTCGATCGTGCTGGGATCGATTTTCTCGTTGTAAAATTGCTTTGTAATAAGAGGATAATTGAAGTAAAAAATTGTTAAGAGCTAAATAGCGATAAATTTGAATGATTAATAATTGTGACAAATGAATCCCTATTAATTATTCAAATTTAATCTTTAAACTGGAATCCTGCCAAATTCGTAATGAAATCGCATTTAAATCCGTCTGGTTTTAACTCTATTACGCAAATCAACTTTTTAATATATCCTATTTTTAAATGCACTGCAACTGCTTAGCCCCCATTTAATTTAAATAAACGTCCCGAGATTAAGATTAATATACTTAATAATTCGATACTGACAAATTATTAATTTAAATTTAAAAAACACGTAACGGCTTTTTACTAAATCACTGACGTTGAAAACAACCTTCACTCACCATCCCAAATAGAGCAAAAAATTGACAGGACCTTAAAAATTTAAAGACTATTATAAATTCACATCGGCGAGCAAGCTATAACGGCTAGGCAAAACAAAATACTTTTAAACATCAAACGAGACGTGCGTGCGCGAACGAAGTGGCAGCTTCGCTAAAACGAATTAAAGATGCGCATATATGCGCGCACGAGGAAGGAGAAGGAGAGACGGAAGAAAGACTCGTAAAAGCCGACTGCTAGGCGAAAGACAGAGACGGAGGCAGGGGCTGCGTCGTTGCGTTGATGCAGGCCTTTTTGTCTACGGTGTGATGCATTAGCATGACGATATCGGTTTGTCGCACGTCAGTCCACGTCGGGTCATTAAGAGTTTTGCATCGCGCGCGGAGAGTACAGCTGCTGCTGCTGTTGCCGTTTCGCGAGAAATTTAATTTTCATTTTTTTTTTTTTTTTAATTATGGTTAATGAAAGTTCGAGTGCAGTTGGTATTACAGTGGTAGTTTTTTGATGAGGGGAAATTGAGTGTAGTTTTTTATATGTGAGAAAGTGAAAATGAGAGACTTTTGTGAATAGTTTGATGGGTAATTATTCTTGAATATGAAAATCAAGCTATGCGTCGTTTATCAAAATGAAGTGATTTCTTTGGTCGTTTGTTGTGAAAACTTTTGCGATAAGTGAGACGCGGATAAGTATCTGAAAGAGTTTTAGCCTTGGTATTCGTACATCTTTTCAGCAGTGCTCAAGGTAACTTTATTTTTCTCGCAAGAACAAACTTCATTGTGAGATTTAATAGAATTTTTTTAAGTGTTAAATCCCTGAACAAAGTTGGAAGTTTCTTACATTGTACTAAAATTCAAATAAGCCTTTATGCAATCAAACTTAAAAACATCTCGTGATTGGTTTTTCCTGTACTTAAACTTCTAATGTTTTCGGAAAATTCAATTTGCAAAAGTGCTCAAACAATTTTTTTGCATCCGTCAATGTTAATAATTAAACAAAAATTTTTAAAGACGGTCTTTTATTCAAAGTACTTCTTGTGACAACACCGTGGTTTGCAGATGCACTTGGCTATTATTTTATTGTTTTCTCAAGATCTGCATAATTGCATAACGTTTATGCTGCATATTGAAAGGTTAAGATAAGGTGTAATGCGATAATTGAAATATGCAATTTTTTATAGCTCATTTATACGTCTATGAATTAAGAAACACCTTTAGTTAGTTTTTGCGACAAATTAAATATTAAAAATAAAAATAAAAATATAGTTAATGTAACATTTAAATTTATTATAAGCTTGTAATATTGCTATACTTTAATTTATTATTTATATGATAAGAAAAAATTCTATTTGCATAATTAATATAAATATTGAATATTACTAAGTTTTGTCTCTCAATGAAACATTAAGTGATTTATTATTGAGACTTCATTAATAATTCAGGTCTTCCATTACTTCCAGATTAAAGTTTTTTATTTGACCTCAACTTTATAAGTATCCAAACCTATAAAAAATGGATAGTTAAGTGTAATAAATAATAATAAAGTAACCATACAAAAACTATGACCGCAATACTAAGAAGTGCACATAAAAAAATCAGGTTTTAAGTTTACAGAATATATTTATTTGATTGACATGTTTCTGCTTAAATAAAAATTTATAAACTGCTAAAACTACTTATGGAAGTGCAATAATAACAACAAAATCCTTAATAACAAATTTAACTAAACAGTTTTTATTATTATCTATTAATCTCTTCGTATTTTCAAATCCGGAGAATCCCAAAAAACATCACCAGCTCACATCTAAATTTTTCAACAATGTTTTCTTTGAAAAACTTACCAGACCCCACGACCCACATATGTCCGCATCCAGCTGCGAATCCCAAATCGACCCACTTACTCGCCATCGAATGCCAAATCTTCGGCTACAAACAAGTTCCCTCGTGAAAAAAATAAGCCAATCCCTGCGAATCCTGCTGGAATTTAAAGGAAGCCACACACGCCGCGCATTTTCCCACCCCCTGGTGCATTCTTCAAGCTCCCTCGTGCACAATAAGACGGACTATGCCGTGCAATATTGAACGCGCTCGTCCTTGGCAAGAAAGATGCGCGCGGGAAACTTCCCACTCAATGGTTTTCATCTTGCTTGGCTGCGGCGCTAACTCAGTGCAACTGGCTCCCTTGGATCTCTCGGGCGAGTCGCATAAGTGATATTGGTGGCAAAGTGCGGCTGCCAAGCGCGGGTGTATTACTTTGTTTTCCTTTGCTGTTTGCTTAGGAATCTTTGTATTTCGAATTGTTGAGATCGCTTTATTGGTTTTGGAGAATGCGGGAGTATTGACGTACGATTTTGAAGTGACTTTTAATTGTTATTATTGTTTAAACGAGTTTCAAAAACAAATCAAAAATATTTGTATGCATCTTTAGAAATCGGAAAAAATTAAATTGAATATTGCAGAAAAATTTATAGTATTCTAATAACGTTTTTAATGTTGTACATCAACTTAAGATTTTTAAAATTGACTCATTTGTCTAAAATGTTGTCGTTAGTTACAAAAATTCATTTTTTATTAATTCAGCGGGCAAATTAGCCCTTTAAAAAAATTCATTTATATCCAATTTTTACACACTTTGCAATATTGCTTTAAAATATTGCCTTGAGATAAAATATTTTTACGAAAAGCAACTGTATTATAAATTTGCATGGTTTTACAATATATTTTTTTAATAGTCAAAAATAGCTTACCCGATAAAAATTGTGCATGAGATCTCCTTGAATTACGTATTTTTATAGATAGTAGCTATTTGCATAACAAAAAAGACTATAAGTTACTCAATTTAAAATCCTGTTCCTCTTGAAATAAAAATTTCTAAAAAAGGTCCATTAAATCTAAATCTAAAAAATAGAATTTTCAATCAACCTCTACTATCCTCCTGTTTGTCATTCCTCTCAGCCTCTTTCTCTCTCTCCCTTTCTCGCAAAAATAACAAGCATAACTTCCCTTGGCGCCGTTTCTCCATCTCGCCTCTGCCGTACGCGCGCGCGCGATTTATATTTCTCCGCCTCTATTTTTCCGGCTCGCTCTTTTTCTCTCTCCCAGTGTCGACCGCTTTCGAACTTATTGCACTGGCACAACCCTGATGTACGTATACGACTGCAGCTCTCTCTGGAAAAATGAAAAAAGTCGTCCCCGCGGTGTTGTGTAACGCCGGGTCCGTGCGCACGAAAAACTTTGTCGATCGGAAAATGCGCGAGAGAAAATATGTAGTCGAAAGAGAACGTGTGTGTATGCGCTTGGGGAATGCTTTGGGATTGTTTCGTTTGTCGTTTTTTGCGCCCGATAAATTTACGTCTTAGCCCTTCCCCTTAGGCCGCGGGATTCAAGGGACTTGGAGATTTCTATTGAGTTTTCTGAATCGGATCGGTTTCCTCTTTCTTCTTTCGAGGAGTTCATACATTTGTGAAAGGTGTGTTGCTGAGGTAGGAAAATATAATAATAGAAGTTGAAAGAGAATTGTAAGTGTGGTGTTGCATGCTTCAATATTATCTTGTTTTCGAAAAATGGTAACTGATGCTGGAAACAGAAAAATTATTTTTAAATTTGATAATAGAGATCTGGAATATTTAACTTATTTAACTTGAAACAATAAACTATTTACGAGCTTTTTTAAATTTGAAATAATACTCTTTTGAAAAAATAAGAATGTTTATACGAAATCAATGTGAAAACACCATTGAATTTCATAACAATGATTCCCATTTCTATGTAAATTAAAATTTACAATTTTTTCTAATCTCATAAAAGAAATTTCCACATCACCAATACCTTTGTCTGTTTGATAAATCCGAGTAACCTGATAAACAGTTCTAATGGGATAAATGCGCTGTCAAAAATACCGCAGATTAATGATCCCGACAAACATTCGCAGTCATTTTCTCATTCATTTCAAAAATGCTTTTTCATAAAGACCTCGTGTACATCATAATTTGATTTATGGTAAAAAGATCATAATGATTGGTTATCGGCAAACAAAAAGAGTTATTAAATTTTAAAAACTTTTCGGTAGCTCAATATTCGATAGTCGCAAATTTTCAACATATTCAGCCAATATTCTAATTTTCTCTTGTGAAATCCATGGCAAAGCTTAATTGCATTAGCTTAAAAATTTAATATAACAAACATTTATGCAGTGTAACAATATTTACTAACGTGAGAATTTCCTTGTGTACGATGAAAATATTTACCTTTTGTAGTGTATGCAACGCATGCTCCGAATTGGTTGCGAACTATTTTAAAAACTGCAAATTCACAAAGCAGTAGCATATATTTTTAGCCTTTACCAATTAATTGCGAAATTCCACTTCTAATTTTCCTCCCACACAGGCATATATTTGCAACGAAAAAGCGCAACGGCCACTGCCGAATTAATAAAGCAACTTTCGAATATCCGAAGCCTCGCTAACAATTAATTTCGCGCTCGCAGTCCAAACTTTTCTCCGCGCAAATTTAATAACGAAACTCCGAGCCCAAATCGAGCTCACACACGCAACATAAGCGCGAGCATGGCAAAAAGCTACTCTCGCAAGAAAACGTCCGGCAACATCCCCCTTAACGACCCTTCGCTTTTTCCTGCCACGTCGGTAAGCTACAAAGGTATACCCCTAGTTTTTTTTTACGATTATGCAAACACGATAATCCCTCCCACCAGGAAGAACGCACGAAAGGGGTACTTGCTTTTTTCCTACCTTTCTCTCTCGGATCGTGTCATCTTTATATTCTATTCTGGAAATATTGATTTGTTTCAAGGAGAGAGAGAGGCGTGGGACTGATTTTGACAGGGTAAATTGATTTTCTTCGCCGTCAGATTTTGCAACGCTGCGCGCTTGCAAGTTCATAGCGAGCTGTCTAGGTTTGGGATCCCCTCAAAGCTGCTGCGGGGACTTGACAAAGCCGCGAGAGAGAAGGCAAAGTAGCTTTGAGAACGTATACGTTTCGGATGATAAAGTAGGTCTTTCGCGGAGCTTGAGTATCGTACTCTATAATGATAAGTAAGTTTTTGACTAATGGAAGATCTTGGGGAAATTCAGCTAATTAAGATTAATATACCTTCATGCTTCTGCTCAGAAAGCAAAGTGATGCGTTCATTTAAAATTTATGGGATTAGCAAGAAAGTTTTGCGCAAATAAGTTGATAAAAAATAATTTTTAGTCTAATCATAAAAGTAAACTAGCACAGTCGACTAAGCACAATGAAAACATTTATCTGATATCACGATGCCACTTAAAATAAAAACAAACTCTCCTAGAGTAACGAGAGAAGAAAACACTATGAGAAGCTCTCTTTAAAAAAAGCGCCATTCACCAAGCGTCTCAGTTTCTCTCGAGCGTTTTCCGATTCAAGCATTTCTAACGCTCTTCTCTTCCTTTCTGTCCCCATTATAGATGCCTGGAAACACGACGATGGCGGGTAGCACGCTGCAGGACGAAGAACTGCAGCTTATCTTAATGGAGCGTCAGCAGAAGTGCCTCAAGCTGCTGGCCGAAAACGCCACTCCGCCTCCGCCAGGTTAGTTCTATATACTCTCGGAAATTTCTTATCTTATTAAACTTGGCAATAATCTGCTTTGTGCGTGGACGCGATGCTATCTTACTTAGAGGCTTGCGCTGCTCTCTTTTTGTAACGGAGTATTTATTATCGGCGTTGGAGGAGCTGAAATTTATATATTGAGGACGGTCAGTGTTTTGAAGAGCTTTTTGAATTTATAAGATTTTTTTATTTTTTTTCGCGACTTTAATAATCATATACAAAGAGTAAGTTTAAGATTATAATAGCAAAGATATTTTAAAATTAGACCATTCCAGAGCTTAATTATTTTGAATATTAATTTTTTCTTTCTTCTATCTTTAAGAAACAATATTTGTTAAAGAACCGTTCTCTCTTAGGTGAAATTTTCTTTGATAGGCAATTACCTTGAAATGCCCATCTTTGTAATTTAATCCTTTATTTTTATGGTAAGAAAATTTCTTCATCATACCGTTATATTTTTAAATGTAAATTTTACTTTTTAAAATTTTTCTTTTGATTAAAGAGAAATTTTAATGAAATAATATGATTTGTCCTGAAGATCTTTGTACTTGCACTACTCACAAATTATTACATAACCATAATTTCATCTGTTACATCTAAATTTGATTTTCAGTAAAGCCAAGACTCGACTTTTTCGTAAAGCCTTACACCTCCATAAAAGTCCCTTCCGTTAAAGTAGGTACTTTCTTGCCCGGAATTTCCTTTATAGAATTTCGCAAAGATGTTCGCAGTACCGACGTGACAAAGCTTTCTCTCTAAACTAGGACACTGAGAAAGAGAGTAACAACTCCTAGGAAATATTTTCAGATTTATTTATTTACAATTTTTCCTTGGAAAATATTTACCTCTTTATGTAACACTAAATGTATTTGTCACGTACACATAAATTTCAAAAAGCACCGACTCAAAAGGCATATAATTTCTTTAGAAATTCTCTCTTTTCATATGTTTATTTATAGCCATTTTAGTAACAATACAGTAATTACATATTCCTTTTAACGTATTACATCAGATTTGTCATTCAGCAATAAACATAACTTTACAACACCCTAACTAACAATCTAATTTCCATAATCATCTTTCCTCAAACAACCCTTCCTCCAAAACTCCATCGTCACCTCTTAAACCACTGAAAAATTCATCTCCTCGGCATGCGTAAACTCATAACCCGCGGATACGACGGCACTTAGGCCGCCGCGTAACTAGCCTCCGCAGGCGCGTTAATGATCGGACATGCTCCGAGTATTATCTTCGGCTATCAGTATTTACGGGGCGAATTCGTAACAAGAAACGCGGCCGGGTAGTTTCGCGGCATGAATTCGTAACGAGCGCGCGAACTCCCGATGCCGAGGCTCTCTCGGCATGCTTCGCCGCGCCGTACACGGGCCCATAGTATTATACGGGCTACAGGCTAAGCAGAATCGAACGCGTCTACGGCCAAAGGGAACTGAGGAATCGATGGGCCGCGTGCGTTTACGATTGGACGGCCGTACGAGGGGATTAACGGGCTGAGGTGCGATGTTTCTTGGGAGCCGACTGCTTAGCTGGGATTTGGAATTGTTCGGGGTGATTGAATTTTGAAGAGAGGATGTGGCTTTGATCGCGTTAGGATTAAGATAATTAATTTGGGCGTGACTGAATGATTAAGTTTATCTTTTTTGAGAATGATGATGAGGATAAAATTCGATGACTGTCAAAAAGATAAGGAATTATAGATTAAGAATATGTAACAGTAAATTTAAAACTAATTTTTTATATAGTGCGCGTAAAATGGAATTTTTTACATTTCGCAAAATTCTTAAATATGATTTTCACTTATTGTATAAAAAAATATTGTTTCACGCACGTGCGAAAATTGATTCTGGTTTTAGACGATTCTCTTGCCTCGTTTAGCTCAGGCAGTTCGTGCGAAAACTCTCCTCTCACCTTCGCGCGAGAATCAGCTTTTTCGCACCTGTATCTACAACTACTATTTTTTATTACATTTTTATTGTTTCGTTATTAATGATCATCATAATTTAAATTTTCTATCTTTACAACATTATTTATTTGTAACGCTTCTGTAAAACTTTGGATATTCGTACATTTTCAAAAATAAAATAAAATTTTCACATGAAGATATGCCGGTCTATCTATTAAATATAATTCTTCCAAAGTTCCAAAATTGTAGATAATATCCAAAACTCCAGCTTCTCAAAAAAATGGTCCAACACTTCATCTCTCACCATTTAAAGTCAGAAAAACGCATTTGATCAGCAGATGAAATCAGTTTAAAAGCCAACTTCAGTTCAGCAGGACATCACAGAAGTAAAGCGTTATCCGCGAGCTGCACTTTAGATCTGCTCAGTCGACACGATGCCGATGCCCGATAAGCACTCGGCAAGTTTGCACCTCGGAATTTTACGATTAGCTTTTCGTTACGTGCGCCCGTCGCTGAGCACGTAAGACGATCGATTATACGTGTATCGCGCTAAGCGCGTCTGGAATATTTATTATTTCGATTAACACAGCTGAGAGAGTGTAGGAGAATGCGCGTGTGACGATGATGTATTGATCGCGACGCGATATTATCAGGTGCTTCACGAAAGAGGCTGGCTGTCTGGATAAGTAGACACGGTAGAGTATGGTACGGCAGCAGGAAGAAGTCATTACGTGGAAAGAAACAAAAAAGCAACTCATTGCATTTTAATGTTGAAAGTTTTGAATTGAAAAATTTTACGTATCGAGATGAATGATCGACGATTTTTACATAATTGATAATTGATTTAGGAAATATTATGCCATTAATTTTATGATTATACTAATTTTTTTCACAAAGTACATGATAACTTAAAATATTTAGAAAAATGAAAAATTTTATATTAAATCAAAAGATTTTGTTCTAGATATAAACGGTTATTCAAATAAATGTCATTTATGTTATAAGCATCTAACATGGGTAATTTAAAATTATTTAAGATTATAAGAATATGTGTAAAATATTTTCAATTTTGATTTAAAAATATTCATAATATTCTAAAATTTTACATTTATATAATGGAATACCATTAATATGATTTGAATTCTTTTAAATGGAATTCTATATTATTAGACTTTCTTGGTTTCGAATAGTCAAGTAGCAATATAGAGTATAATAAGATTTTTTAATTTGTTAGTTTTTTTTTGTTAAAGAATAAATATTTATAATCCCAACGAATAATTCAATAGATTAATCTATCCACTACTGGATAGTAGTGTCACACTCACTTCTACAAACGGATCAGAAAAGTATCTTTTAATTCAAACTTCACTACTCAAAACTTGTACACTACTACGACTACTTCTATCATTATCCAGTTTACTTTTGTAAATGAACTTCTTTAAACTAACTCTCACTGAAAACATAAAATCCAAACAAAAAAAGGTAGGTGGAAGCAAAAAAAAAAACGCCGAGTAGTTATCCAGCAATCTCTTCTCGTCTCTTTGCGATGCGGAGCGCTTGACAAATTGCTCCGGGGCTGACACATATCGCGCCTCCACACTGCTGACCCGCCCACCTCTCGAAAAAAGAAAGCCGCTAGGTGACGAGTTTCCGGCAGCTCTTAATGATCTCGCGTTTACGAGCAGCGCTGGACTCTTTTACATACGCGTGAGTAAACGCCCATTCGATTTGGATCAAACTTAATTGGGATTATTTTCTTTTGGATGGGTACACAGAGACGAGATCGTTTGGCGATGATCGCTGCAATAGGTTCACATTTTTTCGCACACATATTAGGCTGTTATGAAATCGGTTACAGTTAGTGTTTCGTGAATCACGGCTAAAATGGATTAAAGAAAGTTTTTGGTAATCGATTTTATGCTCATGATAATAAGCTAACTATATATGGGACTTATGATTTTGCAATATTAAATTATAAATAGATAAGGCTTTACCCCAAAGTAGAAATAACCAAATTATCATCAACACAGAAATACTCACTGAAACTTTTTAACAACGTTCAGCTTATTATATTAAAACTCGCACAATTCACACTATACATAGAGTGATAAAGTAGATTATCAAAATAAGGACACAGAACGCGCGGAAATTCAACAGCTTCACTTTGTGCATTAGCGCAGGAGCCGGCGCGTGTATCCCAGATTTCGCGGTTACTTTGAAAATAGCGATAGAACACGTAGCGCCGCGCTGCAACAGTCAGGATTTCTCTAGTCGCTAAAAGCTTTTCTCTAGCCGCAAACTATTTCCTTCGCCGAGATCTGCGGTCGTTTACATTCGACGCAATTCAGCCGCTAGTTTTTGAAGTGAGATGTTTACGAATGTAGTAGTGTTATGGTGAGAGTTTAAAGTTGACGTTTATCTAGTTTTTAGATTCAAATTGAAGTATTAAAAATTTTTTTATTAGAATTTACGATTAAGTTTCATATTTTAGATAAGTTCTATTGTTGCTTTTGAAATATAGAAAAAAGTATAAATAATACAGAATAGTTCAAGAGTCTATTTACCGTGAAAAAAGCAAACATAATTATAGGTTTCACATGATTTTGGTCTCGAATTGCGAAATAAACGAAACGAAATACGCGGCACTTTCCGCGATTCGAGTTAGCCGGAGTTCCGTAGGATGTAGACAAGCAGACAACAGAAATCCGATTTTGTCTTCCGACGTTACGAGGTCACATGTTAATTTTTTTTTCTTTTTTGATTCGTTAGAAATTAGAATACGATTCAGAGAACGAAAATAAATAAAACATTAAAACAAAAAAGAGTATATTTTTTAACTTCAAAAAATAAAGGAATCAGATAGAAACGAAATGAAATACAAGAAACTAAATAATAAAAAACAGATTCATACATCAAAACAAATTTGTTCTTATGATGTTCTTTTTCATTTCTCTTTTAATTTGCAGTGCAAGAGTTTTCGCTTCACTTTGCAATCTAAGAGGCTTAGCGCGCAGTGACAGTCTGGGGTGATATTGTTTTGTCTTTCTCATATTTGCCGGTGAAATTTTTCTGGACCGTGACTAAAAGAATTCTATGCTAGCCTTTTTCACCTTGTTATAAATCTTTAAAAATGAGAAAAAATACGTAATTAACGAAATGCAAGTCCGATTAGTTAGGCATTATTCTGGAATAAGAATATTGTTTATTTAATTATTAAAGACATAATATCGTGTCCTATACATACGTCAACAGCTCACAGTGCTGCCTTGAACAATAAAATGGAATTTAGCACACTCTAAAATAGAATTTTACGCACATTGTTTCAAAAAATAGTGCGTGCAATACACATTTATCTTTTACTAACAATATATTTTTCTGTCGCTGATTATGGTATTATTTAATCAAAAACTTTACTTTTTCTATTTTTTAATGTCTATTTTATGTACCTCCTTAAATTTGTATTAATATGTTGTCTTACAATTTATTCAATAAATTGTATCACTAATTAAATTAGGTTTATAATTATATCGTTAAAAATTTACACCCAAGTTTTACGCCTTTTTAATTCTCGTAAATAAGTAGCGTCGTTTAAATCTTTTATTATGCAAATAAAAACATAATCTACGAATCTCGGATAAAATTAATGTGCTAAGAAAATCTAAGGTAGAAGTTCTCAGTATAACAGTCAAGGGGTTTTGAGGAAAATACAATGAATCGCTTTGAGAAACTTTGCGCTACTTTTTTTACAGCCAGAACTCGTTATCGCGACGAGTTTCTCCATCTAATTGCATTTCATTCAAGAAAATTGCCACTTCAACACGCTCCGACAATTAGAGCAGCCAAGGACTTTCAAAGTTGCCTTATCAAGAGCAAAATTTTTGTTTTATTTTGACGTATTTTTGTTTTGTTTCTTGTTAAGACACTGACGGAGGTGAAAAATTTTAATAATTTATTCATAAAACGACTGATTCGATTAACTAAACAATATTCGGTGCACTCTACTGGGCTAAAAATTTTCATAAGTGCTTCAATAAATACTTTGCAAAGAATGATTTAATTGTAAAAAATTTTGTTCAGATAAATTTAGCATAGGTTTATAAAAACATAAATTACATTAAACTAGTGTATAAGAATCAAATTGAGTTTAAATTTTAATGACTTAGACAATGAATGTGAATAATAAATTTAGCGAGATCTATTGTTTAAAACTTTGGAATCCATAAATCTACCTTTTAATTACCACGCACTTCATTATTCAAACACTTAACATTGCATACTTCTATAGTAAGTTCAAATATTTAGTGCACTGGACTTTTCGTAATCACTAATTTATCACTTTGATTAATGACTATAAAAAACTATTAAGCAATAGCATTTCAATTAATCTTCTAAAAAATGCTATACAATAAAAGTAATTGAAATAATCATTTATATTTGCAATACATATAAACTAACAGAAAGTAGTGATATATATTTATATATAATTATTTTCATAAATAATTATTTATTATTTATTATGTATTCAATTCATATTTTTATGTTTTTTTTTTTTAATATTTTTACTTACATCTTTTCAATTTTCGTGTAATCTTGATCAGTGGAATCAACACTTTTATTGCAGCTCTTTTATTTTTAAGATACTCCCACGGTAAAGAGCTTTTTCGTCAATTTCCTTATCACGTTGTGGTTTACCAGCCCTCCTTTTTCTACGCCCTTTCTTTCTTTTGTTATGTTGCCAGCAGCATGCATACTTTAGCGACTTCAACCTGCTTTTTTTCTCTTTTTATATATGCGTGGCATACGACATTTCACTATATAATCCTAGAAGTTTTACCAGAAAATATTTTTAAACTACTTGTAACTTTCTTCTTTTTTATTTTTCTTTTATAATTGATACGTCGATACTTTAATAAAAGAAAATATAATTATATAATAAAACCCATCACGACAAATTCTTTTATCATCACAGAACGAAATCTCGGAATTACCTCCTTTGAACTAGAAACACTATTCGTTCGCCACTTCCAGCGCACATCTTATTAAAGATAAACACACCCCTATGTAATTAACCGAACGCGCGCGAGCGAAAACAGCTTATCGGGAACATTGCGCTCCATTATCGGCGGCCAAGTTCGCCAATAGCGCGTGTGTACCGCTCGGTATCGGACTTTTCCGCAACGAGAATAGGTTGAAATAATAGAGAGCTGATCAATCATCGAGCGATTATTATGCGCGACTTAGCGCGCGCGCGCTCGTCCCCGGAAAAAACACAGAGCGTGTTGTCCTTTCGCCCCGGCCTTCGCTAATGAACTATTGATCACAGATATACTGCCAGCTTCTATGGCGCTATGAAACTTTCCGCTGTGTGCGGCATGGGGTGTTTGCTTTGAGATAGATTTCATAGTCTGATTTTTTTAAAGTTTCGCGCCGAGCTTTCTTTCAATTATGAATTCATTGTTTCGGTATTCATGCCGCGGATTTTGCATATTTGTGTCTGTATTAATTTGAAATAACTAAGAAATCTTATAAACTTTGGGTAAATAGTGCAAGTTATAGATATTTTTGATATTTATTTTAATTTAATAATCCTATTTATTTTTCATATAAGCTTATGAAAAGGTTTAATCTATCTGTTTATGTTCGTTTTTGTTTCAAAGAAAATACTACTTTACTTCGTACTTCTTCTTGCATAAAATTAATTCTTCTTTATTCTATCGCCGCTTAATGTCCGTACTTTCTATTCTAACGCAATTAACAGAGTCGTGAAACTAACATTTCATTCAGAAAAGTTGCATTTACCATTTACGTTTTTATTCACACTTTACGAGTGCCCGATTCGCAATCTTTATGTGCGCTGAAAACGGCATTTAAAAAAGAACGGAAATATTATTTTATACTATGTTCTTATTTTGTTACAACGCATAAGGTTGCTTTTTACGGTCAAATTAAAAAGACAAAAATTGTAATAACTATAATAAATTTTTGGAAATTAAATTTAATAAAAATAATTAATATTCATAAAGAATAGGAAATAAACTTAACTTTTAAGTAACTTTAAATTTTATTTTTCATATATATAAAGTTAATTTTCTTGCACAATTTTATTAAAATATATGTTTAACATTAAAAACAAGTTTTATTTGAAAGTTTATGAACTCTAAAAAATTGTTTCATATCATAACAGTTGGTATTGTATGATATAAAACAATAATATAGTAACATAACATAGTAGAGTTGTATTTATCATAACATAAATTTGTTGTATTTTCGGTCTACACATTCTCCTGTAACTACTTTTCCTTCGAAATTCTGCATGACTTAATAATGATAAAGCACATTTACGATCTTAAATCCTATAAGCATAAGAAAGCGCTCAAGCAAGCCGAGGTGATATTTTTTTCTAGAGAAAGAAAGAGCCTGCAACCGCATTTCCTTTAGTCCACGTATATATCGGTGGTCTACTCGAATATGCGCAGGGGAGTTGGCGATCTTATCACGGTCGCGAGTTGTGTGTTTCCTAGTCAAATTTACGATTTTTCGACGCTTTAGTACCCCCTTGGAGCACCACCGCACACAGACAAGTTTTCCAATACGCTGTTCTCTAACTGTGTAATACAGCCGGGCGCCAACGAGTCAACTTTACAAATGCACGCGCTAGTTTATAGTAACGTTGCTGCTGCTCCGCGAGCTATGGGAACATGAAGATCGACCGAGCCGATACTCGCGCACTCCTAGCGAACTGGTATGTGCTACTTGGCGTTTTACGGGCGGCTTTCTTTTACCCTGAAGTTTTTTCGTGGTGTACATCGAGGAAGGAGAATAAAGAAGCGGAAGCGTTGGATTTAGTCTTCTGAACTAGGATCGATGATGTTAAAAGTTGACGTAAGATTAATTTTGAATTTAACATTAAAAGCAAATATGCATATATCAAAGACCAAAAATTTTTGGTGTCATCGGAACAATGATATGTATTTTGGGTGTACGTGATTTAAAGAATATACGTAACAGAACGTGACGATGAATTGACAACAAAACTAAATTACTCATGGTTAATGCAGTATAATGAGTAGTCATGAATCTTACTTTGTTCATTAACAGTTTTACGGCTGAACGGAAAGGTGAAAAAAATTCGGAAACGTATTTGCTAAAATTTTTGCGATTAAATTAAAAATTATATATATATATTAAATATTTGGCCCAACAATGACGTCGTGGGCACCTAAGCCATTTGACCAGTGTTATAATAATGGAATGATCGAGTCTTGTCACGCGCCCTTTTTTACATTCTTGACGTTTTTAATGCAAAATTTAGGAAGGTCATATGACGATAATTTTAACAAATTACCAAATGAAGTGAATAATGATCAATATGATTTTATTATTGTTGGAGCTGGAAGTGCTGGTTGTGTTGTAGCTAATCGTCTAAGTGAAATGGCAAATTGGAAGGTAATACAATTTAGAGTTATAGATAAATATTTTACTTACCTTGCAAGTAAGTCTAAGTTCTCTCAAAATATATTTTATAGGTTTTATTGTTAGAAGCCGGAGGCGAAGAACCTATAATAGC
>UELX01001485.1:0-43119 GCA_900480035.1 Eupelmus urozonus | reverse complement strand
GGGGGGGGGGGGGGGGGGGGGGGGTTGGAGGGGGGGAGCTCACAGCCGGCAACTCGCGAAGCTGATGCGCGCCGCTTTTGTGAGCTAGCGCTCCCATTCGTGTATATGGTGTGCTGTGTGTGTGTATACTCATACATGCGTATCCGTACATGGATACACTTACACAGATACGCCCACACGTAGTCACACACGCGTGGAGATGTTTACGCCAGGCGCGACAAGATGAGGATAGACGTACACGTTGTGCCCGAACCTCCCTCACCTTTTCGTGAGCTATATGTGTATCTGTATACATTTGTATGTGAACAGGAGATGTGTGTGTGTGTGTGTGTGCATGTGTGTAGGTGTGTGTATTTCGAGGCAGACGATAAGACGGTACTAAGACTCACGTACGAAAAAGAGAGATGTCGGGACTCGAGAGAAGGAGGGTAATTGTCGGCAAGATGATTTTCGTGACCCATGCCCCAGATTTCGTTGTTGCGCCAGTGATTCCGCTAGATTTCATAGTCTTCTTGTTTTTCATTTTTATTCCCGACGCGGTTTTCTCCAGATTTAGACAGCTGTTAGTCGTCTGTTGAAGATAAAGGATTTGGGGAAAAGTTTTGGTTTAAAATAAAATTTTTTGTTCGCGTTTTGGGAGGATTTTTAAACGTCCTGAAATAAGACAATTTATTTAAAATTCAAAATCTAAAAAAAGATATATGTATTTGATACCTACGAGGAGTTTACGGTTACTTGTCTTAATTGGAATGGCTGATTTAAATTTCGTGTGTTTGTTACTTTTGATCAGCTATTTAAGAGAATTCTACGCGGTATTTATGTAAAAGTTAATAAAGAAATAAAAAGTTCATAAAGACAATAATTACTTCTTAATACTATAGAGACTAATATGTTTTTACTATTTTACATGTATTTCTAAAAATATTTTATAAGAATATTTTATTAAAATTTACATCGAATTATCCACAGCATCTTTTTTATCTTTCAGAATTAGCACCATCAGTATAAAAAGTTTAAAGTATAAACTTTTTAAGGTTCTAAAAATTCCATTTAACTTTATAATTAATGAAGAATAATGAAGCAAAAGTGTCATAAAAACATTTTCATGAAAAATTGAAGTTAAAAAATGTATGCACACACGCGCGAAATTAATTACATTTAAATAATACAATGTAATTTATTAATCATACAAATTTTATGCTTAATAACTTTTGTTTTTGCTACAAAAAATTCATTTATTTAACCAGAAAAATTACATACATCAATATTATCCGGAAACAATAAAATAATACTATAATTACTGTATTTAAAATTTATTTTCATAAAATCTTTATATGTGGTTTGTTTTTGTATTTATTAAAAATAAAAGAAAAAGATATGTCGATTTTTTACTTTGTTAGTGTCCAATAATTCTTTTTGCGCATGTTCTTTTAAATAACATTTCCACTATATAACTCAATTTATCTCAATAAAATTCTATTTCTTCAACCAAACTCATTTCAATTTGACAAGATATTTTTCAAATTTCTTATAAATTCTTATATTTTACATTGTTTTAATTATTTTTATTCAATTCAACTACCTACACAGGACATCTAAATCGACCTACTCTAATCGGACACCTAAAATATACTTCATTACAATTAACCATCAAGCCCCACAAAATAAAATTTTAAAATATCTCTTACTTCGCTTATAAAAATCTTGCATAAGAGTGAATGAACGAGAAGCGACAGTCGCGCTCGCGCGTGCGTCGCATCGTGGCACGATCACTCCGCGCTGTCTCAAGGTTGAAACGAGCCCACAGTGCCCCTTCCGTCCCGATATACCTCTCGCGATTTCATGCTCTGTACGTTCTCTCCTATTCATCGCTTTTTCGAGCAGGGAACTACGAGCGTGTAACCGGCCTCGTTTCCCTTTGTCTTCCCCGTTCCGTTTCTTCTGTACATATATATAGGGGACGCGATTTTCAGACGTGAATCTATGGAGCGCGGATCGCGGAGAACGTAACTATATATTGAAAGATGGTTGGGAGGCTCGGTGTAAAGGAAGAAAAAAGGAGGATCGCGTAACAAGGTTAGGGAAGAAAAAAGTGAGACAAAAGTGTGCGCTTTTGTGTAAGGGCAGAGCGTGGAGAATGTAGGTTAAAGGGAAAATGTGTACGTACGCGAAGGAATGATCGGTTTTAGGGAAAAAATGGAGAAATTGCGATATTACGGGCGATGTATAAGAGGAGGCTAGTGCAGCTGAAGTCAAGAAAAGTAGCGAGGCTCAAGGACGCAAGCGGTTTTATACTCGAGAGAAGAAAGAAGATAAAGGGAGCTCCACAATGCTGTCATTCGAGAAGCTGATAAATTTTAAGTTTTCGTTTATGAATGATTAAGAGATTTATTTTCGTGGTATTTTTGTATAAGAAAGTATATACTAACTTGATAAAGTAAAAAATAATCAATTAAAAAGTAATAAATAAAAAATACAGGACAACAATTATTTATTAAATAATTTTAATAACGTCAATTGATTAATGTTTTGCAGTTTTTAATAATATTGGCAAAGAAGATACTAGAACGTTAGCGTTAATGTGTTTTTCTTAACTTCAATTATTCTAATATTGGCTGGTCTAAATGTAGATAATATCTCTAAAACCTTTCCGGTATCTATTTCTTAAAGTTTTTGTATCCTTTTTCTTATTTCTTCTATGTATAAAATGTAAAAAAAACTTTAAATTTGAAAATATCTTCTTTTTAACTGACAATTTTTTCTGTACTTTACATTGTGAAAATCCCCAAATAAGAGAAGATTCTGAAATCTAAAGAATGAAAGAAACGAAAGTAAAAGTTATAAAACAAAAAGGACGGCAAGGCACAAAGGCTGGAGAAAAATAGAGCACGAGGATGCGGATAAACATAAAATAAAAAATATAAAACTCATTAAGAGAGGAGACGAAGGCGGCCAAGAAATATGAGAAAAGGATAAAAAAGAAGAGCAAAATCGAGAGTGGACAATAAAAAGCAGACTGTCGTGGAAGAATAGGTGAAGGGAGAGGCGCAAAAGGGGAGGCTTTTCTCGGCTGGGTCGAAACCTCGTTGAACGACGCTTTGTGCCAGTTTGGCTTGGCATATAGAAGAGGAAATGCTCGCTGACGTGAACAAGCAAGGGAAGATGCAAAAGTGTGCGTACGCTTGTGCGCCTATATGTAAGTTAACATATGTGTGTGAATAAGAGTAGGAGAGAAGCGAGACATGTGGAAGAGAAACGTACCTGTAATGCAAGAATAAAAGAAAGATGGAGAGAAAGCATATAGGGGACAAAGAGCAAAGGAGCGCGTCTCTTGTCAGCAAGATATGCGTATATATGCCATCTTACACACGAGTATGGCATAAATACATTCGAGTTAGACGTAGGTGAATGCGATTCTGTCAATTCCTTTACGTTGTGAGTTTCCTAAGATGGATCCACATTCAAAGGTTTGAGACACCGCTGTGTATAGTGTGCGAGTGTGTGTGTGTGTGTGTGTGTGTTGTGTGTGTGGATAGGTGGGTGTGTGTGCTGTATGCGAATGTAGGTGCGTACGCGCGATTATGTACATGTCAAATGTTAGTACATTGACATCTTATTTCGATGTAAGTTTGGCATCTTTCAATGCATGTATTCGGTCCCATTGTTTATGATGGTTTACAAATGTTCTATAAGACCGTACTTGTCTTAATAATTAACAGCAAGTATTGTATGTTTTTTAGATAAGAGGTAATTACCTATAATTGTATAAGCTAGTGTTCATATTACTAAGCCTTCTCTACATTAAAGATAAATGGTTTTCTAAATTATTTTAGTTAAAGGTATTAACCGTGAAACATAAAAGAAATAAAATAATCCATATTTTTAATTTTTCACTATTTAATTCGCATATAATTACTTTTGCTTAAACCAAGTTAATCCCTAGCTTAGGAGGTTAAGTGAAAAGAAATAATTTTGGGAATAATTATTGGGCAAAATTTCATGTAAAGTTACCGCTACCTAAGATAATCCCTTCGACATAATTTTGAAATAACGGTTTATTTCAAGAAGTAATTAATAATTTAACCTTCAATAATAAGAAAAGTGCATATCTATAAATTTACATATCAACAGACTCTTTATTAAAAATAAACAAATGAATATATAAAAGAAGAAGGATGTACATTTTCATACTACAAAAGTTTGATCTTTGCTGTCATATAAATATTTTTATTAGTTTTTCACAATAAGCATTTCCCATCTTACATATACGACTTATGTACATAATTTATAAATTCAATCTTACAAACAATTATAAATTGGTTAATTTAACTTGAATATTTGGTAATAATGTATTTATCACTTATAGAATGATCCTTCTTCGTCTTCTTCAAAATTATTATTCAAAGCCTCATGCTTGTTTGTCGATAATTTGTTTACAGTTTCAATAAGAAACCTTTTCATAGTTTGAATCCGAAGAGGTACTGATTTCTTGACCGATTTATTCAATCTCAAACGCTTCTTCCTTTTTTCATTACTGGTCAACAATAGCAGTGCTATCTTTTCGTAGCTTTTTTCATTGCAAAGGTCATACAAATGTATACCATTACACGTCGAATCTTCAATTGAGGCTCCATGTTTTAACAGACATTTAACAATCGATGAATTGTTATTTGTCACTGCCATATACAAAGGAGTTTTTCCATAATGCCTTAACTCTGGGTTAGCTCCATGTTTCAGTAACATATCTACAAGTTTACATGAATTTATTTGCACGGCAAGGTGCAATGGCGTCAAAGTATCATGTGTTACTGCATTTACATCTGCCTTGTTTTCGATGAGCAGTTTTGCAATTTTTTTCTGATCATAAAGAAGAGCTGCATGCAAAGGCATGTAACCTGTTTGTTGGTCCTTTGAATTAACATTCATTCCTGATTCTATAAGTTCTTGAACGAGTGTACTATTTCCTCTTATAACAGCATCGAGGAGTGGGCATAGATTGAAGTAAGCCATCTTAGTAATATAATAATGAAATATTATTTATTTATTTGTATAATTGAATGTATGGTAGAAGTCCGAGATTAATTTCAAGTGAACGAAGAGAGCAGTAGTTTAAAACTGATTGCAAAATTCTATTTCATCTTCCTTAAGTACCCAGTTGAGCATGACTAATTAAAAGGGATTTAGTCCTGTCAAGACTGAAAAAGTGGGGGTAGGGTAATATAATAATTTTGAGAAAAGACAGTATTTTGTAGAAACTAAAAGCTATGTGATAATAATTTTATAATATTATTTAAGAGGAAATAGTAAAAAAATGTTTCTTGTTTTATTGGCCTTAGCATTATTAATAATAATTAATTGTTAATATACATTTTAAAATTTTTACAACCTGAGATTCAAAGACAATGTTCTTTTTTACTGTTTTCTCTTAAGATAATTTTAAAAATTTATCAAATTTCCATGATAATGGAGTTTTGACATAGTCCGTAGTTTCAAATTGGGAAAAATAGATTATTATAATTAATAATTTTTAATAAATGTTTCACATATATGAAACTCGGTTCTCCCATTCTTAACAACACATTTTCTGTATGAGACTTCAATAACCCACATTTATTGCGGATTAAGGGTACTTGGAATGAAGCGCCATCTAGTGTTTATGTAAAAACTACATCTATCGGACGTTTATAATAAACTGTGATTATTTATGTATACTTGAGTCAAACATATTCGTGTGGAATGTTTTGAAATTTTTCAAATATTGCCGTGGTGTTTGGTTGACTATCGGGGCGGTTAGGTCAGTGAGATAATCTGTCTGGTCTAATCTACATTATAGTCCATCAAACACCACGGCAAAATTTAAAAAAATTTAATACATTATACACGTATATGTTCGACACGAGTGTACATACATACCTATTAATATTTTTAAGATTTTGGTACATTATAGTAACTTTCAACGCTTGATCTTTTATTAAATCAAAACAAGAGTTTGTCTTACGATTAGACATAAACTTTATACTGATGCTTTTTTACTTGTTACCAAAGTTCTTAATTTATTTTTTAGTGAAACATCTACATTATACTTTAATAAAGATTAATTTCAAAAGATAATACCTAAACATTACAAAAAAAATCAAAATTTCCTATTTTTATTAGAAAGAAATAATCTTAATATTTACCTTATGTATGATTTTGTCTAAAAGCTCTACGTTCAATTAAAATGACATAATGACAAATATTACCTTTGTTATATTATTTGTTATAAAGAACATAACATAACGTCCATGCAAGTAACAATATGCAATATCATATCATAGACGGTTATCCTTACACAAAAAAAGAAGAAAAAGGAGAGAGGAACTTCAACGACGCCTTAAGCGCAAGTGGTAAAGGGTATATACAAATAAAGTGGTAAGGGAGAAGAAAGAGCGACGCCGAGGGTTGACTCTGCAAAGCAAGAAGCTCGCAGTGTTTAAAAAATGTAGGCTCCATTTCTGGAAAAAACCGGCGTGGGTGCGACAGGGGTGAATCAAGAATTTCTCCCGGGATGGGGTGGCAACGATCGTTATTTTCTTCTCTTCTTCTTCGTTTCCCTTCTTCTCTTTCGCTCTCATTCATTGGGAAGTACTCTTGCAAGCCAGCCAGTGATATTTTCCTTATCACGGCTTCGCCTGCTCGCCAGCCCATCCCTCGCTCTGTTTCTAATTCTCTCATTTTCTATTTTTAACCCTAGGCGCAGATTGCATGGCCTGAGAGCTATTAAAAGTTGACTCTCTGAGCGAGCGGTGATCCTTAATTTTTGATGTCGCAGTTTCGCCCGCTGCTCCGAATTGCGCGGGCGCGCGGCCCGGATGAAAGGAGATTCATTTGGCCGAAATAGCATGCATTTTTCTAAGGGGAATTGGTATTTTGCTAGGTGTATAATTTAAGGCGATTTACCTTTATTATCAAGGAATGCAGCTATGCTGTTCTGCTTTCGAAAAAATATACTCTTAATTATTGTCAAAGCTGAATAATTTTTTTTTACAAATATATTACTTTTTAATATTTAGAATACATTGAAAAAAAGTTTCCGACAACCGTCCGCATTGTAAATCTCCGATTTCATATTTCAAAAAAGAAGATAACAAAACCACACTTATTTTTAACTTCGCATTCGCCAAGAATACCTTAACCAGTTTTCAAGAAGTAAATGCACGCAGTAAAAAAAGTCGAAAGTCACGGGCAGAAAAGTCAGCGGTTCCTCGTCAAAGCGAGCTGTCGCAATAAACAGCCCGGCCTCCTCGACAATTACGGCAAATAAACACATTCGCCTCTCGGAGCAGACGCTTCCACTGCTCGGCGCACTCGCGTCCCTGCCCTTTTTCATTTTCGCATTCACTCCATCTCTGCGCTCCCCGCCTTTCCTCGCCCGCACTCGTCGACCCTCGCACCGCCGATACGAAATCCTCAGGCCTCATTCACCGGCTCTCAAGGTCCCACGACGCGCTTCTCTCTCTCTCTTTCTATACATATGCGTGCAGCGAGTGATCCCCCAAGCCGAAAGCCAAACGGCGTTGAAGGTCCGTATAACCCCTCCTCGCTTTTTGCCTTTGAAGCCCCTTTACTCTTTTCCGCGGGATGCATTATGCGGCGTGTACAGAAGAGAGCAAAAAAAATCAAAGTTCCAAGTACGCCGTGCGTGGCCTTTTTTCCTTTAATCCTTTCTTCTCGCTCGTTTTTTTGACTAGCGTCGCGTTCGTATATAAGCGCGTGGGTGAAATTAGAAAGGGGCGTGGCTTGCGTGTGTGACTATGCGTGCTGTATCGAAAAAGGATTCGGTTGGCTGTGTAGGCGCCTAAAGTGCGAGAGAGAGAGAGAGAAAGAGAGAATTATTCGCAGCGGAAAATAATAATGTGCGCCGAACACGAATGTACGGTGTTGTAGGTGTATGGGATCGTGTCGTACTGGATCGATTTTTACCGACCTATGAATATTTCATATTTTTCTCTGAAAAAAAGTTGTAGGACGGTTCTATTAGTGCGCTCTGGATTATTCATTATTGATTTTAAAAATGCAGAACTTTTTTGAAAAAAGGTTCTAGATGATTAAAAAATGTATGCGCATGAAGCAATCAATGAAAGTTGAAATTTCTATCTTTTTTTAATATAAGGTTTAGGACAACTGTATAGATTGGTCATACATTTTTTATTTATTGGATAAAAGTTATCATAAAAAATTGTAATTTTTTATGAGTTTTTATCCGATTGCTGAACACAACTTGTGCTTTGATCCAACCAATAAAAAATATTGGAATATTGATCAAATTTTAATGAAATTATCATTTAGTAAAAGATTTGATTACTGTTCGATAAGTTTACCGCTCATTTTTATGAAAATATTGTTTTCATCATAAACTTTTTTTTTTAAATAAGTAATTTATTAAGGCAGACTTTCTGCTTTAAAATACATTTATAAATTGTGCCGGTTTTACAAAGACAGGAAGCATAAAGCTTTTAAGTTATAAAGTTTTAATTCTTGGATCTTTCATTTATGACTTTTAAACGATTGCATTATCCACGGTTCAGAAGTCATTAATGTTAAATCCATCAGAAAACCTTTTTGTTCCTAGCCCTCAAACTAGATCATAACATATTACTACTTTTAATATTTTAATATTTACATTAATAAATGAGAAAATAGTACAAATTGTTATTGAATTATCGAGCATTGAAAATTAGCTAGAGATCAAATAGCACATCTGTTGAAGATTTCCTAGAACCAACCTATTGATGGATGTCCATGAATGCAGTACAACATCAGACGACTATTGATGACGGAAGTAATAATGTGCCCCATTGGTTACCGACTTGCAATATTACCTGTCCTTCTCATCTTACTGTACAGCTCCAACTACCTCCATTACAAAACCACAAAGCTATTTCCAATTACCAACCCATACGGAATGTATTTCAGAACCTTTCCTCCCCTAATTGATACCTCACCAGATGCGAAATTCGCACTAATCAGCCCGATAATTAAATCCAACCTGACATCTTGAATAACAAACTGGGCCAATTTAAATTCCTCCCTCCCGTCCCGCTAAATCCCGCGTTTTACCTCATCAAATTCAGGGAAAATTACAAGCCCGCGCGTTTTCTTTCTTCCATTCCCGGCGGCTCAGCGCTTTAACGCCTCGAGTTCTCGCGCACCCTCATATCTCACGCGACGGCGACGCGACGCTAAACGCCGCTTTCAGCCGCGCGAATTAAGATTTATCGCGCGCGTACGCGCGAGACTTGGCTCCTGCTGTCGTCGCGCCTCGGAGATTCCGGAAATTGAGGCACGGAGAGAGAGAGTGAGAGAGGATCGCGGAAACGCGCCGCGGAGACACATCGTTGAGGATCGATGAAGCGCTGAGCGCACCGGGGAGCTCGTGCTATTTCGTTCGCACAGAGCGGCCCTTTTGGATGGATCGGGCTTATACATTGGGGAATTTTATAGGAAGGGTATAAATAGGCTGGGTGAGTGCTGGCCGGATTTGGTGACCCGGAAAATTTTTGGAAATGCTATTGGTGAAGGTAGAGGATCAGACTGGTAATTTCTTTTGTCTCTGTTTTCGAGAAAAGTGGTATGTTTGATAAGAAGTCTTAGAGCACTTGTCAGCTCTGATAGTACTATTTATCTTTTTAAGTATTTGCATCTGTTGTATTGAAGGCTTTTATTCTGAATCGTATTGGTTGCGATAGTAACATTTTCATGTTTTGGCACTATTCATTTATTCGACATTTGTCTTCTAGACATTAGAGCATCAAGTGCAGCGTGCTCTCAAGCAAGTGGTATTATTAACTGCAGGTCTCGGCCCATAACTTAACCAGATTCCAATTCTAGCTCTTCATGTCATCGCCAGAAATTGAGGTTCCAAAATGACAAGCAATTTCTTATACTCGCATGAGCTTTGTGGAGAAATAATTCAAGGCTTCAGAAAAAGATTTTTATTTACATTCTAAATTAAGTTATAATGAAAAAGTAGAGGTTTTTGCAAATATCCTGAATGACTTTACAGCATTAATTTATAAAATTACTCCTTTGAAAATGAAATAAAAAAGAAAAGAATATTTTTATATTAATTAACACGCGCATTGGCAAGATGAAATTCGCGTCGTTGCTGCGAGCGCTGCATCCACGTCACCCAATGTCGGTTCTTTGTTCGCAGATCGTTGAGAAAAGTACCTTCAAGATCGAGCGCGCATCTCTTGTTGGCACATCAATTAATTAGCAAAGGAGCAACCTGGTAGATTGCAAAAAAAGTAGTACAGGAATGAGTCTATTGTAAGACTGTAATTTCAAATTCATAAACCTTTTCAAAAGTGAAATATGTCTTCTTTTCAAAATATAATTATTTATTAAATTTTTTAAAATCTAATGGCAGTAAATTATTATTATCTCAAGAGAAGTTTTGTCATTGTTTCATATTTTCTTATAAAAAAATACTTTAAAGTAGAATTATGACTTCAATTATAAGGTAGAATTACCACTGTATGACATTCACAGTCCAGATGCTAATATTAACTTAATATATGCGTAACTGAGATCACAATTAAAGATATAAAAGAGCACTGAGCATGGACATCATACATTCTTGCTAATGTTTAAAACATGAATTATCTCATAAACTCGTAGTACCTAGCTACAATTTGGTATTTACAAGTAGAAAAACACAACTGCTTACATCCTTTAAATTATTATCATTTCGACTTTTTATTTTTTTGTTGTCAACGTACAATGACTTTAAATAACAATTATCCCAGTTTATCCACCTCCTCCTTCAGTCCGCTAAACGTAATTTGACTTCAAACTCCAATACTCTCACCAATACTTCTCCAACAACCCCCATCCACCAATCATCACACCATCCTTTGCAAATTTTCCCACCCGATATCTCCACCATCTCCTCAAAAGCCTTATAAATCCTCCTTCCACCAGCACCTCTATCTAATCCACACCGACTGTCTTAGAAGCGCAACACTGCAACCGTCTCCATCCAGAAAATAGCCTTATCATATCTCCCAGCCGGAGAGCCATGCATTTTCTCCCGGGCGCGCCTACGCCACGTGTAAGAGGGACGACATGCAGCGGGGCGGCGGCGTATAATAATTTCTCGCGGGGCAGCTCGGGCAATTATACGTGCGCGCTCGCGACATAATTAAGGACGGGCTCAAGCCCGACGACTTGTTGCGGTCGATGCCGGGGCGCGCGCTTCACAACCAAATTGGGCTCGTCGCCAACTCAGCCGCGAGCCAGTTTTGCACGGCTGTTTGACTCGCCGATAGCTAATGCGACTGGATGGCACACTGCTAAACAGGCCGGGTATACTTTTGCCTTTCCTTGCCTCCCGCGCATTAATTACGTTTAATTGAATTACTCTGTCTGCGCGGCCTGGGGAAAGCGCGCGGCTGGTTGTGTGCGCGCGTTCTTGTGGTTTTCAGATGGCAGAGGGTTTGTTTTTTTATCTTTGCTTTTGGACGAGTGCGGAACGCGGTTGCATGACGATGTAGATTTGCGCGCGCTTGGATGGCTCGATGGACGGACAGTAATGACATTGTTGCCTTATCGCCGCGCGTTAGATATGAAACGTGCATTAGGCTGATAAGTCGAATAGATATTAATAAATTCTTGATGGATCGCTTTTGTTGTGGTGAAGAATTTTTTTTGCTAGATGAATTAAAGTTTCCGATTATTATTACTTTTGGAAAATTGTTACTGCGTAGCGTGTACTAGCAGTTTCAAATATCAAATTAGTTACGACTTAGGTTGAACAAAAGTAGAATTTGTTTTCGTTTTTCTAATGGCTTAATACTTTATAGTATTTAAGAAATTTTAAAGGTAAGAAAAACGGCAGAAAATATAAGGTAATTATTTTAGAAAAAAAGTTTTTGAGCAAGATTTTTGATAAAAAGTGAAAATAGTATGATGGACCTCCAAGATAGATGAGCTGAGCGCCATAGCTATTACTATTATAAAGTTAGTGAAACGATTGGAATTATTTTAAAAACTCATAATTTCAACAAAAACCTGAAAATACAGGAGGAATAACATATTGACCGGCTCCGACATCCCGATAAATTTAGACTATTTTATAAGTAATTTGTTCAAAACTTGATCATTGGTTTACATTTTATATATCAAGAATACTTTCATATTCGTTCTTTGCAGTTAGGTAAAGAGACTATTTGCACTCGTAACAAAGAAAGACCGGAAAAAGACCTTTGGAGGCTAAAGTAGTCGCAAAATTGGACCACCAGCTAAGACAATGAGCCTTCAAAATTGGTTTCTTAATTGTTTGTAATATTTCATTTTTAAGTAACTTTAGAAAAAAATATCTCCTTTAAAGCAAGAAATTTTCATACTTTTTTCATAAAGCAATTATTCCATAGATACATAGATACATTCCATAGAAAATAATAATTTCAAATCCGTAAACCATTTTGCATATCTCACATTCAAAATTCGCACGAGAATAGAATATCGTTTTCTGAACAAACGCAACGCAAGAAGGCTGGCTTTGACTTGAAAAAAGATTGCAATCGAGCTGCGTTCAAAGACACGCACGATTCTTCGGCTGTTGAGACGAGCGAATTCCGCTCGGATAGCCGTGTCGTATGGTTAAACAATTCCATCTGACATTTCGTATCGCTGCGCGCTTGCGCAAAGCATGGAATATCATCTGAATCCGGAAACACGAGAATGCGCGCACTCGATCCACCACGCGGCGCGTTGCCTACAGGAGAAAAGCTTTGTCTTTGGAAACAGAAGAAGAAGAAAAGGTGAGACGAAAAAACCATGGGCGGATGCTTTGATCTTCCGGTTTCCTCTATAAGCCTGTCGATCTATCTGGAAAACTTTTCCTCTTTGTCGACGCTGTGACATTGACAGTCGTTGAAAGTATACCCGTGTATATTCTTAAATTTTTTAGGAGATAGTCCTGCCCTCTTACTTAGAAATCATTTTGTGCGTCTGCCAGAGTCGCGCGGTGTTTTGATTCCGTAATCCCGGGCTGGGTTTTGCAGCAAATGAAGTAAAATGAGAAAGAAGGGTTTGATCATTAAAATATTATAAATATGAAAATCTGTATATCTACTCATAATCTTTTCAATACTTGAATATATGATATAAAGTTAGTCTTTCCATTTAATCTACTGATCCTTTTATAAAAATGAAAATACTAATTCAATAACATTCTAATTATTGAACTATATTTTTGTTACCTAAATTATGTAAACTATAAACATTCTAAAATAAATAAATTAACAATGTGTTCCAAATTTATAATAAAAATAACTTGTTAATAATCCCTCTCCGATTAGTGTTTAGAATATGTTTTTTTTATGTTTTTCTATTGTTGTATTTTAGATATAAAATAAATTAAAAAATTGATAATTTAGGAAACGAATAAATTTTTCAGTTTGAAAACTTAATTTTTATGCGGATTACCTTCTTTTATAAAGCTTAAAGGCAAATTGTGCAATTTGATCTACAATGATTGTTTAAAGAACTAGAATGTGGTAATTATCCTAAGTAAATAATATCAAACTTTGTATGTACTTAATTAACCAAGTTTGCAGTAGAGGAATATTATTCACTTAGACTTCAATTTGCTAATAGTTTCTTTATTAGAACAAAATGATGTAATTTACATTTGAAATATCTTGATTGAAGTCATAAAATTAATAATGTTAAAATTCAAACTTTATTATATAATTATTACTTCTATATTATTAAAATATTGTAAGTTTTATGATAAAAATGGACTGTACTAAAATGAGAAAAAATTATAAAAGTCTTTATTTTACCATATGATTTTTTGTTAACATTGAAAATTTCGACATTGGATTATATGGTATAATTAAAATCTGGATTAACTTGATATATAATTAAAAAAGCAAATTCAAACCGGTGTAGTAATCTCAGTAATTTATTTACAGAGACGAAATAAGATGTTCAATCCAGAGGGAATCTCCTAGCAGGTGACTAATTAAAAAGAACGAGACTATAAAGTTACCCGCGTTCAATTTATAATAGAACCAATAAGTTTGAAGGTCGAGAGATAACTAGGACAAGCGCCGATTGTTTTCTTAACGAGGTTCCCTGGGTATACTATCACCCGGAAAGACGACACAAGGATCGATAATTGAAACTTCACTCATCTTCTCTTAGGTCTTAGTTTTACTCTACTTTTTCCTGTCCTTTTTACAATTTTTTTTTTTTCACTTTTTTAAAGCACTAACAATTTTTATACCAGTATTCATTCTGAAATATTTGTGTTAAGATGTGTATTCATTTTAACGGAACTAATTATTGGCGTAATCATTAGTGACAGGCCAAGTCTTCTTAGATAGGGAGATTAGAACATTAATTAAACAATCTCAAAAAGGCAGTCATTTTAATATAATTAAAATATTTAATTCAAAAAAATATATGTGAGAATTGGTAACAAATCTTTTAAAAATTGTATATATTATATCAACATATAACGTTTAAAAAAATTCAATTAATCTAAAACAAAAATGATAAAATACGTACACCGAAACGCAATAAAGCTTTGTATAATCTTACAACACATAGACTTTTGGAGAAGTGATTCTTTTAAAATAAATGTTTAGCCAAGTAAAAGTAAATGCAAATCTTTGTCATTTCCTTATTATTGAATAACAACAATACCAATAAATTGAAATCTAATTTCATTTCATATCTTCAATATCTTCCATAAGTAAACTTCAATGTAAAATCCATCAATCACACTCTGCCAAACCCTACTGCAACTATAAAATCTTCAAAAATCCTTCAAGTCCTAAATACACTTATTCATCCCTAACTCAATCCGTCAACATTCGACCATCCGTTTGTCGTCACTCTCACACATCCTGCATCATCCCCTTATTTACACTCGATCTCTCCTGCAGCTCTGGAAATCAATTTCCTCTCGATGCTCCCGTCCCCGGCAAGCCCGATCGCTCATACTATCGATGATTTTTTTCTCTCTCTCAAGCCCGAGGGGCGATTCTTTTCGCCCTTTCCTCGAATCTTCAGCGAATCGGAAGAAGTGCCATTCTCTGGCCGTTCGGCCGCTCGTTCTCAAGCGTGTCGGATGCTCTGGCTACGTGCTATATAAGGATTATTTTATCTCGATGTTGCGGTCGGACTCTCGGCGATTTACTACTGCTGGGCGGCGTGTGAGTGTTCGCCAGATTTATCGAGCCACTCTGCAGAATGAACGTTTATTGGCTTGACGCCGAGCCGACGATTCGCCGCGCGCGCGCGCGCGCAGCAAGAGTGGGTTCGCCTACGAGTGAAGTGGCCCATACATGTGCAGCACTTGGCCCTGGAGATGATCGTAAAACGAATGTAGTATTCCCTCTGCCCTATTGTCCGCTGAGAGAGTTCGCTTCCGGGATCTTATTTCGATTAAGATTTAATGGTTGTCGATGCTAATGTTTTTCTTTTGCATTTCCTCGCTTTAGTGGAAGGGGAAAAAGTTTGTATTGGTTGTAGAATCAGTTTGATTGAATCCTTAAGACATTTACATAAGATATTAGTTGATGATCATGAATCTATTAGGAAACTTTAAGATACTCAATATTCATCCTTTCTTTATTGACGATGTAAAAGATAAATTAAGTTTTAATTTTTTAATATAAAATACTTTCTCTACTGAACAAGTTAGGATCCTTTATAAACATTCATCTGTAATTAGAAAATCAATCTAAATAATCATTATTACATACGTGTAGTCTGTTAACATTTTCTGTCTGTCACTGAATTGTCTGTTAAATTAACAGATAAAAATATGCCAATTGAACAGTTTTTTTGTCTCTTAATTACAAAAGTCATTACACATTGACAAAATATTTCTTTGTCAATTGTTAGTTGGCTGTTAACCTTTAGATAGTTTAAAGTTGAGCAAGGAAAATACACTGATTAACTATAAAATTCCACATGTCAAAATTTAGATGATTTTAAGAACACTTTTGTGACTCAACTTTAAATCATCATAACTTTGGTCTTATTTATTCTTTCTTTATTCTGAGAACGGCAAATTAAAGCTTGAATTCTATAGTTTCATGTTATTTATTGGAATTTTATAAAGGATTTGTCTAGCTTATTGGTTCACATTTTAAGTAGAAGTTCATTTTTCATATTTTCTTTAAAATAAGACTGCAAATGTCCCTAACTCAAGTATTTCAAAGCGTTAGACTAAATAACTGCGGTTTTGTTCATTTTTTGGTACGGAAATACGTTTCCCAAAGTTTCATCAAGATCTGTGACCCGAATCCCATGGCCTCTCTTAGTACGTCACTTTCCTCTTATATTGACAAATGTAAATGGATGCCATGATACCACCATTACATTAGTTAACTGGGGTACGCGTATAATACAATCAAATAGTATAAATTCTATATTTCAGTTGCTTATTAATTTGGTTGTAAAAATTATCTAAACTGAACATCGAGAATAACTACGTTTAATCTTCTCTATCGTTTTTAAGTATTTGATCGAGTGAAGCATGTCATTTAACAACCAAGTTCTGTTGCGTATCCGTAATAGTATATACGCTAGAGTTGTAGAGACTTCAGTTATTGATTACGATTATATATTCAATTGCACAACAAGTGTTAGTAAGGAAATTAACAACCGCTATCATAAAAACGCATTTATAAATTATCAGCATTTTGATCCCGTAAACCCAATCGATTAAAGCTACAAACAAAGACTGGTTTCATTTGCAACAAACTCATCCTACTCTCAGGTAAACCCGTAATGCCGTCCTCGAACCCGCCGCAGGCAAAAACATGCGATGTATCGTCTAAAGCTCACCTCTCGAAAAGCTCGACAGTCTCGAACTCGCGCAACGCATGACAGCGCGCGGGAGAAAGAGTAGGCCGTCACCGCCGAGTTTAAAGTGTCCTAAACCGCATCGTTACCCACCGATGCACGTCAGCTACCATCACACACCGCGGGTGGCCCGAGGTATACCCGCAAGTTCGCATTCACGCGACTCCCCGGCCAAGCGTTGGCTGGACCTGACACGTCGACACCGAGACAACTTGGAATTCGCCGGGTCCGCCTGGTGTGCCCGCTTGATATGTTTGTTAAACAATGGGGGTGTGTTTTCGCGATTTTAAAGTCCTTTAAAGGAATTCACTTATCAGGAATAGTAAAAGGATGGTGATTTTTGATTAGCTAGAGGGGATGGATTTATGAACTTTATGGCTGGTAAGTAAATTTGGTGGATATCATTAGTAGTAAAATGATTTAAAGACAGAACATTCATTACAAATACATTCATTACGTCGGCTTATAGCAAATGTAAATATGGAAGATTATATACATACAAATAAATTCATTTCATTTCATTTCATTTAGATAAAAGCATACGAATAAAAAAATGTTGATAACATTACATTTTCAAAATAACTTACAAGCTTACGTTCGTATTTTGTACATGTTGCCTTTCCTTAATTAGAGTGAAAAATTCTTAAAATACATGTAACTTTAAATGGTTCCATAATATTCTTTATTAATTTGACCTAATTCGACTCGAAATGCTCGATATTACATACAAGCGGATTAAATTTCGCATCGCTTTAGCGGAAAATTTCCTCGTTTATCAACTAATGATTTCACCAGAAAGGGAATTCGATACGAATACTCATTGAGAGCGTGAGCAAATAAAGTATGTTCTCACTATATCAGCAAGCTCCATCTACCAATACAAAAAATTACGAAAAACTTGTAAAAACTTTTATCGAGATTCGTATATAACTACACCAGACGCCAGTTCCCCTTTTAACACGAAAAATACCCTTAGAGTGATAATATCACGAGACAATTTCAACAAAGAATTTCCAATTCGAAGAAAAATGTTTAGTGTTCCTATCTCGAGATCTACACCCTAATTGATCCCTGTAGAGTAATCTTCGATATCGCAGAGCCGAGATCACCACACAAAACACACACACTACTTGTATGTTATTATCACGGCGATGATTGATAAGTTGAATTGTTGCGCATGGACAAAGAAGACAAATACAGGGGCAACTCTAACAAACGCGTAACTAAAATAATAGCAACAATAATTACAGTAATAACACTCGACCGATTTCGATCGTTCATTAATGCGAACGCGCGGGCTTGTCAGATTCAGACATAATCCGTACTTCTGAATTCAAACTCGTTAGAGGTCCTAAATAATGTTCCATTTCGATATGCAAAGCGATCGCTGATGAAGCACCAGCAGCGAATTATCGCATAGTTTTGACGTGCTGCATCGCACAAAACTAATGCGGGCGAATTATGCGAGGATGTACTAATCTGATTGATATTAGTATATTTCTATGATTTTTTAAAAAGCTTGATAATTGATGCAGTAGATAATGAAATTTTTGGAAAATCAAAACGGAATTCCAAAACTGTGAAACGCTGTTTTTATATTAGTGCTATTTCTGGAAATGACTGACGTGAACATGATAACCTAATTCGAATATGAAATTTATTCAGATTAATCCGTATACACCGACATTGACGGTTTTCGGCATTCTAGTACAATCTTTGTATCTGAATACATAATCCAAATCTGTCTCTTACCAATAAATTAAAAATTCAATAGGGCTAATATTCAAGGCTCAGCACAACGATATCTCATCCATAACTGCTGCACAAAGCAATTACATTCAGAAACAATTCTTTCCCCGCCGTTAGTTTCTCCAAATAAAACCATGATATATTTACCTACCCAAATTCACCACCCGCTCGCGTCTTTCACGTGACACTAACCACTCGACGATAAATCAGTATACTCCTCCCTCGCGGGTAAAATAACCCAAAAATAACGGGGCGTCGTCGCGTCTCGTGCATGCGTTCGTCAAATTGGCCTCGTGTCGCCGATATCGAAAGCCTCCCCCCCTACTCGTCGCCCCGCACGAGAAGGACGCGGGAGCAGCTGCTTTGTAGGCGCGACGTGTATCTCCAAGTTTGCTCGAGATAAGCGCTGAATGAATTCGCTTATTGAATTTTGTGCGCGCTCCCTTGAGTCGCCGACTTTGGCTTGCCATTGTGCTCCGGCTGTGTATAACGTGGTATCAACCCTGCCGTGCTCTCATTATCTTTTTACTGGTGGGTGTCGTTCTTTTGACGTTGTTTTTTGTCTTATCTGTGGTAACATCGGGTTTTACGGTTTTTCTCCCGGATTTGTTGGTGTTTTTTTTTTCTTTGAGATGTACAGATTGTATGTTTCGAATGTTGTTTTTATTTTTGACACGGGGGAGGTGACCGAATGTAAGATAATTACAAGTTTACTTTGATTGGAAGATAAATGCATTGTTAAAAATATATAAAATAGAAAAGACTGTGATGGGAAAATCAGGTGGATTTTACAATTTTAAACATTTCCAAAGTATTTGACCTGCTGTTCCAAAATACTTTATCAGCTATTCAGCACCATCATATCTGGAGTACCGAGACTGACCGAAATCATTTCTCTCAATATAAATCACTTGCAAAATATCGATTATCGGTGTATCCGCATCCATAAAAAGAAGATTCAGGTCCTATCAGGTCCTTTTATAGCACCCTTATAGTTCATCTCCCAGCGCAGCTCCCACCCCCTCGCGCCTAGTCACAATTCATTTCTCTTTAGTGCTACCCGACCCTCGAAATTTAGCGGAGTTATGATTATTGCATATAACGTCAATCCGGCCTACATAACTGCTCGCGCATTATATTGAGAGTTCCCCTCGGGCAATAATGGGAGCTCGTGACGCACATTCGCGCACGGGGAAACTGGCTGTACGTATAGCGTACATCGTAATGCCCCCCCTCCCTTTCGGCCTGATCGAGCGCGGAGAGATCCGCGAACCGAAAAATATCGATTGAAACGAGCGAGTTTGCGGGGGTGTTGATTAAAGTGAGGCTGGTAAATCTGATGTTTTTGGGTTTTTGGTGGTAAAGGGCTTTGGATAGAAAGACCTTTTTTATGTTTAATGTAAGTGAATGATGTTGGAATAGTATTGGAGTTACATGAAAGCGGTGGCGGGATTCCGCTGTGTTTGACATCGTTGGTTCGCGGTTTGTTTGATTTCTCTCTTTGATGGTAATCGTGTAGGTAATGGTTTGATTTTGTTTAAAAAGCATGCTTAAGAATTTATACGTTTATAATGGATTTTTAAGCTCATTTGCTATGCTTATTAAATATTGGTGGTCTTTTTTCAATTAAATTGTACATTTTTCTTTAATTTAAAAGTGTAAGTACAACTGCGTCCCTAGACGATAATATGTATTCAACAGCACTTACAGTAGTTTTGTTGTATCTCGTAAATATATGTATAGATGTACATATAATATATAAATAAAGAATATATATAAAGAATTGAAAAATTGTACAAGATTCCAAGCACTTTAATTTCATTTGTCCACAAACAATTCTAGTTATTGGCTTGATTTAAGCAAAATATTCAAACGTTAGTTCTCTTTATTAAAGTTTGTAAAATACCAGACAGTTGTTGTATCTCTTGTAGGCATATATCTCAAAATTTTTAACAAAATGGTATAATTTTCTTAATTGAAAAAGTAGAAATGTGAGTACCCGTTACTAGGTACTTTATGCAAATATCTCTTTTCTTTTTTACAAGTATCTAGATAACAGTACTGAAATTGCAATTTTAGAAGTTCTTAGTACTTAAACCAGTACTTTTTAGTAGAAAAATATCTGATATTTTAAAGTTCTTTAAATGATCAAACAGTTTATAGAAGTATCTGGTATTTCTCCATATACACTTAAATACAGATTTTCCAAAATAACTGGCAATTACTGTTTTTAAATATTTTTTCAACTTCAAGTTAAAACTATTTCCAATAATTAAAACATATCATGTATATAAAATAAAATATCGTTCTCTACGAAAGATACAGCTATATGGAATAAATATTCAAAGGATACTTCACCGGCAACTCCGCGGATCGAAAAAATTTGAGAGAGAAAAGAAGCAGCAGCAGCGGCGGCCTTACCCGCTCTATATAGCCAGAAAGCGATTTCCGGCTCGCGGAAGCGCGCGCCTTTCATCGGTCAGATGGTTTTTTCTCTCCCCCGTGCCTCAAGAATCCACTGCCGATATAAACGCGATCCAGGAAAAAAGGACGAGCCGTCGAAAAATCGACTCCCACGAGGCATCCCTCCAAAGGATTCTCCGAGAGCCAGCGCGAAGAAAAAAAAAATATAAGCGGAGCATCGATCGGGGCATTCGGAGCAAAACGTGATTTCCGATGCGTGCGGGGACCAGGGGAAGTAGAAAACGATTGCCGAAGGTATTTTCCATACACACGTAGAGCGACTCCGCGCTCGAAACGGGCCACGCATATGGCGCTCGCGCGCATGTTTATTCATCGCGCACCCGTTCATTACCCACATGACAATATTGGATGATGGGAATTGCTTGTATCCCGTGACACGCACCATTTGATATGCGGGCGTCCTCCCGCCCCCCTCTCCCCAATCCGTGCGCCCTCGCACACTTTCGTGTCGAAATGCAGCTAACAAGAGGGTGCGCCCCTGAAGTCTGTCTCTCTCTCTCTTTTATGCCGCGATATTTCCATTATGAATTTGTGATATTGAAAATTTTGCCGGCCGCGTATTTTGTATGTAGATTTCTCGGGGCATTTCGATGTTTCCGAGGAGAGGCTTTTATCGTTTTATAGAGCCGCGAGCGCCGCGTGCGTTGTAGAAAAATTGATTTTCGAGGTTGCTTGCACCCGCGCTTGATGAACACGCGAACGTGTACGGATTTTTATGTCCTTTGAAAATATCCTGCAGGTTTTGTCGATATAGAGAGAGAGGAGAGATTTCATTTTTACTTCTAAATACTGACACGGGTGGCGGAGAGATTGCTACGAGGTTGGATAAATATTTTTATTATATTAGCAATTGAGTGTATGATAAAAAAAGCGTAAAAATGGTTGATAAATTACTATTTTTGTATCGTTCAAAATTTTTGAATTTTTCTTTTTATTAAAATATTAGCTTTAATAGTAGATTTCGATACAAGTGCAAAAAGTTGGTTCTTGTACTAAGGCGAATTAGTCTTCGAATTTCGATATATCGTTTCAAATATTGTACAACAATCTGATGAAATATTTAACTTTCATATCTTTGTTTTATCTGATAATAATTGGCATGTTGTTAAAATGGATATACATTCCATAATGAAATAATCAATTCTGATGTTAATGCACTTATAGACTTGATTTTTGCAAGTTTTATTATTATAGAAATGAAAAATAAAATAAACATAAAAGCAGAATACTAATAATGTATATAGAAAAATTATTCCTAAAGTAACAATTATCCTATACTTTTTATTTCTAAATTAACTGAAATAGCCATATTTTTACCTCAAAAAAACAAAAACAATGTAACATGTACTTTTTGCAAAATTAACTTTCAATTTCTTCAGCTTTTATCTTCAATATTGAATAGTTTTTTTCTGTACAGAAATACAAATTCTTTTTTATATTGGATCTGAAATAATCTACCATGTGCAATACGGAAAATACAATTTTTATTCTTGTATAATTTCATGATTTATTATCTGCAAAAGTAAGTAATCTTCAACAATTGGATTCTTTTTCAGAATTTTAATACATTTTTTATATTAATGTTTAGGTTCTTTGCTCTGTTAACTAATAATCTGTTACGTTATTTACCTTTTCTGTGTAATGACCTGTTTTTCTATGATTAAGAGTAGATTTCGCCTTTTAACTCACCTGTAACAGAAAAAAAACAATTAACTAATTATTAATTCGTATATATTAAAGTTTTATGTATGTTTGTAATTTAATACAAGCATTACAATAAAATGGATACCTCACTCCTCTAATACAATAATAAAGATAGTGTAAAGGCAGAAAGCATCAAAATGTCAATATGAAAAATAATCAATGCGCGCCGCAAGTAAAAAGAACGAGGCAATCCACTATCAATATCCGCAATGGAGAAATCCAGTCCTCGTACCTCTCAAGATTATAAAACAATATGGGCACCCACCGGACAGCTCACACATTTCGCTTTATAATCCAAGAAGCCTTACCCTATTTTTCTGCCCTCGCAAATCGAGAAATACAGCGAAGATCGCGGGAATAGAGAAATATGCGAAATCGATGTATACGATCCGCGGAATTTGCAGGCGGCCGCAGCATCGTACCCTGAAAATTATGCGAGCATCAGGGAAGGCATTTCTCGGCAGGACAATCGACGAGCATATATTTGCACCTTGCTTATTTCGGTAATGTATTTATTATGAAATTACGCTCCTATCGTTGACTAATTAGCGATCGAGCGCAGCGCGAACCGATCGGCTCTGTATCTATCTGTACGTGGTCTTTTGAGAGCGGCAGCTCTCGTATATAGCAGGAAGAGATGAGGAAGGGAGTATGCATAATTTATGACCGAGGGCGTTAATTAATGAATCGTTTTAATGAGCGCGTTTACGATGCTCAGGTGCTCTGACCGCTGAACGTTGAGGCTCGGCTTGCGATTAATTGATCGGGATTGCGAGGATAGGTCCGCTGGCTTGACTTTCTTTGGAGGATTTCTTGATGTATGGTCGGTTGAAGTTATTAATTGTTGAGTAATATTAAAGGTTTTTCATGATAGTTGTTATTTTCAGATTTATAGTATTTATTTGAAAAATTGGAATTAAAGTTGAGCAAAATGCAGCCAAGGAATGTTAAATTACATATATAAATACAAATGATTAAAATTATCATTAAAGTTATATTTTTAATTTTTAATAATAACTTGTGAAAATATTTGGTACGTTTATATTTTACAAAGATCCTTTTTAGATTGTTCAAAAACTTATTTATGCTTAGATAATTTTTTTGTCAAATAGACTTGAATTTCGCAAAATATTATTTTCACAATAAGTTTTTTATTAAAATTTAAAGTAGTAATAAAACAATGACTTTGTGCAGTTTTAGCTGTCCAAAAAGATCAAGAATAAATCGCTTTTCAAATCCCATTTTGACCGAACCATAAAAGTATTAAAATGGAAAAAAAGAAACTGTCGACTCACACGTGAAATCCATTAATCTTTCGTCGAACATTGAAGCGTAAAAGCACATATTTCTCTCTTTTTACGACATTTACGATATATCTCGTAAAAAATAAACATAAAAAGAAACTACTAATTGTTCTTATATGACAGATGAAAATCTTTACTAAAATATTTCTATGACGTCAAAACATTTTGTGACTAACACGAACATTTCGATAAATTATCATAAGCTATTATAAATACAAAATATTTATTTTTTTTTAGTTTTTGTAAAATAATGAAGTAATTATTACGAAAATATTGACCGAAATTATTTTGATTACTTTGAGATTTATTTTTATCAGTAGTTAGATATAAATATAATATTGCAAGAAGTATTAAATGCAATAAGAATTTTCATCACTTCTGGTGATGTTCAAGAGTAAAGTCGTTCGAAATTATATATTTTACTTGTAATTATGTTTATTTATTTAAGTAATTGTGCATTAAATAAACTACTTTAAATAATTTATTACTATCGTATATTAAAACTACATCTTATATGAAAACCGAATCTTATGAGTTCTCTTATTAGAACATGAAAGATGCATTGCGAAATAAGTTTTTCTAATTTTACCTATTTATAGAATTTATTTCAGTCATCAAAGATACCTCGACAAAACTCAAAAGAAATATTAATTTCTAAAAAAAATAATAAAACAGTTTATTATTCCCATCACATCCAAAAAAATCACTCATAAAAATCAAGCCATCAAAACACCACCCCTCAAAACACATCACCACCCATCACACCCAAACCCCCACCACCGAAAACCCAAAAATAACTCTGAAATTTTCATAGCTCGTCACGCACAACAGGAGTCAGCGAAAAATCAGCCAACAAGCGTGCATCACTGGCTGCCTAGGTCTAGGCGTGCACGCCTGCTCGAATCGATAAATGAGAGTGCTCGCAGCGACGCCGAGGATAGGGACGAGCCGAGGAATGTGCAGCCGCACTTGGGAGGCTCGCGATGCGATTCGCTGATAGCGACTGTCAAGGGAGCAGCGCCCATCTGTTTTCTTATCGCGCACACCGCGCAGCAGGGAACTAGGTATACGCTCGCGGAAGCTTCGCTGACTGGCGAGCTACCTGGGTTCGGTTATGGTGGAGGTGTGCTTTTTTTTGCAGGAGTTGTTTGGGTTGCTTTGGATTAGGGGATTCGTTTTTTATTTTGTTTGTTTGTAATTGATTTGTTGAAGACATAATTAACAATGTAATGAATTTTAGAAAATTGACATTGACACCAAAATTGAAATTGACATTGAAAATTGACACATTTAAAAAATATGATCATGAAAGATATTTAAATTCACCGGAATGATTAATTGTCGGAATCTTCAAGAATATGTTGCAGATTTTCGCGAAAAAATATAGAAAAAAGTATAGTTTGAGTTAAACATCTTGATTAGGTTATATATAATAAAATTGGTTGAAGAACTATTAAGGTATGAACTTTTCATACAAATAGAGCTCTTATGTCTGTGATTTTGTTCGAGGCGTTAGCTTTTGTGATATATACGCTGAAGAATAATATTCATTATTCAATCTAGCTGCTAGTTTATGTGAATGTATTTATGAGTACAACACGAACAAAGTTGTCTCTATATAAAAAAATAAATGTTGTTTTTATAAAACATGTACTACTTGTATTTAATTTTGAAAACAAATTCAAACAGAAATTCGGTATGTTATGTATCAGTATACTAGTATGGTTACGATTTAGTGGTACAAATGGATGTATATTTGCGCCAACTTTTCCGGCACGTATACATGCAAAATGTTGTTACATTATCCACGACTACACTTGTAAGCTAGGATTTGAGAAATAAACTAGTCGAGACGGAGGCGTATGTAAAAAATAATGTATAAATTAAATGAAAAAATTCATTTAAAATAAAAAAAATATAAATGAATAAAATGAAAATAACAATTTACAATATTATTTACAATAGACGATTTTAAAAACGTGAAATGTAAATGTCATTATTGTTGTATTACTAATCCGTTTTTCAATGATAAATTATCGGCAAAGAGTATTAATTTCAGAATTTTTGTAATGTAAAAATTTATTTATGCATTTTTATTTGATAAACATTCTTTAAACTTATATGAAGTTATGATTATCTGGTCAATTTTATTAATTTGTATTAATTAATATTAATATTGAGGCTAAATTGGCTAAAATCAAAAACAAAAATATTTTTTAAAGACCATTAGAAAGCGTATACAGTAATCGTTGTGACTGTAAAGAAAACAATGTAAAATTACCATTCATTAAATCTATTTCTTTAAATATTAGGAAAATACTGAGGAAATGTCAATACAATTTTCAGAATATTGGCATAACTATATAGCTTATAATATCACTTGCAAAAACTGTAACAAGTTTTACATACTTATTAAAAAGTAGAAAAGTTGAACATAAAGGAAACATAAATAGACCTGACCAAGAAAATTGGAGTGTTATTTTTGTATATATAATTATACGAGACCAATTGACAAGAAAAAATTAAAAGAATTACATAATTATACAATTAGTAAAGTCATGTAATAAGTAAACGCATTTTCCTGGGATCAATTTTTTAAGCAATTCATATTTATATTTATATTTCGATGCATGTTTTCAGTTAACAAATATGCAATATCTGTGTATATTATTTATTAATTTACAAAAGAGCATTTTTAATTCAAATATTGAAAATTACACAAATATTGATTATATTTGTATTTATTTTATGTTAATTAATATTCTTCGAATTGCTTTAATTAATGAATCCATTATAATTAAAATGTTTAATCCATAATCCATAATAAAATTCATAAAATTCAATCAAATGTTTAACATGATCTACTTTACAAGTTTCGCTTTAAAAATAATCTAATTAATTAATACAACTAAGACTTTCTTTTAGAAAAATGAATTTCTCGTAATAAAAAATTTTAACCAAGCATTTTAAAAAATCGTTTCAATTCACAGTTATTCGTCCAATAAAATCGACAAAATCAACCAAGAAAAAAAAATTAAAAAAGAGACGCATAGCCCGAACGCGTTGGTACGTTTAAAATAAACCGAGCCGCGGACAAGTTAACGGCAATATCATTATTGCGCACCGGCGCGTTATTCACTCGGACAAACTGTGCGGGCAATGCATTAATCTCCCGAGGCAATGCATCACACCGGACCCCTGGCCCCCTCCCTGTATTCGTAAATTCGCGCGGCCCTGCTTTTCAGTTTTCCGCTACAACTGCGGAGAGAGAGAGAGAGAGGAGGGGGGGGGGGAGAAATTTTTTTAGCGCAGGGTTGATTTATCGTTGAGCGAATTAGTGGATTTTCGGAAATTGTGGTAAATTTGCGGTACATAGAGTGGAATCTGTTGTTTCAATGCACTGCACCTACATAGTTTTAAAAGGGTAATATAAATTATTAGGTAGTCAATAAATGAGTTTAAATATTTAATGCTCGATAGTGCATTTGTATTAGTTTGAAATTTGAATCGAGAATGTAATGGAAATCAGAAATGAAAAATTATGTTAGAGATAATACGTAAGGTAGAGATAATCTGCGAGTAGAGATCTTTTGGAAATTAATTTATTACTTTCTTCACTATATACTTATTCGCATTCTTATTTTCCACAATAAAAATTAATGTATAGAGCTATGAGTGAAGGTGTATATTATGAAGAAATGTAAAATTAAGTACAAAAGTAATTATTTTTATATTTGATCATATGGTTATCTTACATTGAATCTTAATACACTATTGATAAATAAATAACCCCCAATATCCAATTACAGCGATTTTTCTTTTAAAACTACTACTTGAGTTACTTATTACTTTCGCAATACAGTGTATTCCACCTTCAGTTAAGATTGACGCAGATAGATGTAGAATAAAGGCATTCTCAAAAAGTATGCTGTTTGTCTAACCTTTATTCAAATTTCTTACAGTAGACTAGTAAAATTTTCGTTGTTCCTAAAGTATAATGAACCAATTGCCAAGTACATTAACGTATTTGTTAGAAACATTTCCTTATACATTATTCTGATAAATGTTAAATAAAAGAGGTAACCAAAGACATTTGTTAATATTACCGTTTATCATGTATACCCATTGTTTGATATATTAAATTTAATACAGTTTAGCAACAGTATATATAGGGGCGGGTCTATCGATTGGGACTACAGTGGTATTCAATTGCCCGTCATTAATTTATTAACGTATTAAACATTGACACAAAGATACACACCACTATTACAACTACACATAATTATCCCCAACTATAATTCCTTAAATAATTCAAATCACTCTGAACTAATCAACTTCTAAACACTACTCCACCTCCCTAATCCCACCATTATAATTAAACAAATACCCATGAAATAATCAAATCATCAAATCCATTACCAGCCAGCCCCGACAACTGGCCTTCGCCTCTCATTCATACGAAAATACAAATTGCCCCTACTTTAATTTCAAACGGATCTCCCACTTCCCACCCACACCCGAGGGGAGAAAAAGTGCGCCCATTGTTCTTAAACCCGGCGCTTAGTTCCGCGCGCGGCGCGAACAATCGAGAGGCGTTGAATGGATTTCTTCCCTCTCTCGAGCCATTGTCGGGCTGCGCGCGTGTAAGACCACAGCCGCGGCGAGCTCGTTTCCAGCCCTCACCCGCAGACTACTTACCGAGCCTTAAAGCCTTGCGCCCCGGAAAAATCATAGTCAGCCACTTTCTAATGTGTTGGATTCGCTGGCCACCTCCTGGCGAACACTGGATTCTTTCTTTTGCTGCTCGAGTTCTCGAGCTGTGGGGTTGGAAGAAACGCAAGTACGAAAGAGGTCCTAGAGGCTCGTGCATTTGCGCGAAACGAGCCTTGTATATGTATTATTCAGCCTGTAGTGTTCTTCGAATATTTTACCCTTGAACGCTCTAATGCCTCTCGTAGAAGAAGAAAAAAGAGCGAGATATAGGAGGAAGGGAGCAGGATGCTTTATTCGTCGCGTCAAGTTATGGCTGTTATAGACGAGGGGGAGGAAGTGAGGTCGATGGCTTTTTTTGTGTACGATGAAAGTATATTGAGGATGATAGGGCAGAGGGCAAGTAGTGCGCGAGTGGACTACTAATCGAGACCATCGTCCACGGTCTAGTGGACTTTTTATGGAGAGTCGTAGGTTATCCGACCAAGTATTTTGCATCGTAAGTCAGTTTGAGGTGGAGTTTTTTGACGGTTGAAGGAGTATGGGTGGTGATGGTTATTATAGGAGCGTTAGTTGTTTTATGGGGAATTTAGAAAAAATGATTCTTTAATAATTAAAATAACTTTTTATAATGTTTTTAGAATTTGAAAATTACTTTTGGTAAAGTGTTTTTCACAAGAAATCATGATAAAAATACCAGTTCTATGGTGTCGTTAAAGATTTTGTAATAAGAACTATTTAATTGGCGTTTTATAGATAAACAAAATTGATTAACGCAAGGTATAAAAAACTAATTTGATACATTACGTAACCTTGCTACTGCCTAGGCGTCGGACAAAACACTGACGTACACTACTGGCTATTGTTTACGTTGCGTGAGGACTAGTATAATCTAATAAATAATGCAGCACAATAATAATAGATAGAAGAATATAAGTCCGGAATGAATTATTATTGTATTATTCATAAAAACTTAGACAACAAAAGAATATATCAAATTCATATTAGACAGTACGGTCTTTAACTCATAAATTATAGGTACACTAATAGAATGGAAGTAAATGTTTAATAAAACGATTTTCTGCATCTATAAAAATATATTGAACAATACTATTGAACACAACATCAATTACTTCATCAACCTTGACTTTTTCTTCAACTCATGCAAAAAGAAAAACCAAAAAACCTGCCTATTCATTTCCCACCAACTACCAAGGTCATTCAGACCAAAACAGCTTGGTCTTAAACACCTAACACCGCTAATTAAAAATTAACTCACCCTTAACTTACAAAGCGAATAACCGCGCACGATTCCGACTTCGCTTAAAGTATATACAACATATAAAAGGGCTCTTACAGCTTTATTTACTCGTGCGCTCTTTGACTCTGGCGATTGCGGTTAGGCCAGAGAGAGAGAGCGAGCCGATTAAATCGCGCGAAATAGCCGGGCTTGCGCGGCTAGTCAAAAGTAAAAGGCGCCCTTTTCATTAAAGCTGGAAAACGCGCGCTGAAACACATGATTACGGCGCAAGGAATGAGCCGGCCACGTCGTTAAGCCGCGATAAAGCGCTCCGCGGGACAGTTAATTCAGTCGAGGGTCGCCTACTTCTTGCAGGCAGCGCGCGAACCTTCGCTTGATGTATGGCCGGCTACCGATGGCAAATTAGTTCGCAGCGTTCCTTGAGAGAGAGAAACAGTGAGTGTGTGTGTGTATGTGTGTGTTTCTGTGTGTGAGAGAGAGAGAATTTAATGCGCGCGACACTTAGGTCTTTGAGAAACGGAGAGTGAATGTATATGAGGTTATACGAAAGGAGCGAGCTTTTTTAGATTTAAGTACGTAATTGAAGAGAATTGAATGTGAAAGAGCTAATAACGTGCTTAAATATTTGTGATTCGGTTTAAACATTTTGCTTTTTGTGATGTTAGTGGATTTTTTTTAAAGAGCGCTAGTAGGGATTCTTACATTAAAAAATTTTAAGAATCATCTTAATTTATTAGTTTTACTATCTGCATGTATACTTATGAACTAGTAATATTTGTCTATCTAATAAGTAAAATCAAATAAACTTAACGTGATTGGCAAAGGGAATGTTACTTTTTTTCGATAATGATTATGCCTATATTGTGGAAAGAAACTCGAACATACAACTAAATTAAATGCTTTATTTAAAATTATTTCAGAAATTAAAAAAATGATTTTTTGTACCCGGAAAAATTAAAATGCATTTAAAATTTCATGAAAATTTATTATATAATATAATCAGCACTACAAACCAAGTAAAAAGAAAATATAAAAAATTTCTACGTACTCATAATTCTTGCGCCACACAAACAACGTTACCTACTATTACAACAACCACAAAAAAAAACCACCTTCTCCAACCAAGCACCCAACTGTAACAGCTCACCAGCACTCCACCCAGCCCCGTAACCCGCGCAAAAACCTCAGCCAACTTCCTCCCGTCGATCGGAATCGCGTTTCCCCCCGTCGACTTGGCAAAGAGCGCGCATCCATCCTGCATATGCAATTCCGAGCGAGGAAATACAGAACGCGCCCATTCGTACAAACGCGAGCTTTTGCCCGCTTCGCTTTGCGTAACTAACGACACGAAGATAAGCTCGGCTCCGTCAGCAGCGCGGAACCGCCAAGGACATTCTCCGCTCGCTCGCTTGAAGCGCCTTAAGGGGTAGCTCGCCGCGCAAAGCGAGCCGCGCGGCTCGTTTCTCTTTTCTCCGTCTCGCTTTTTGGCCGTGTGTTTTTAGCGGCCGGGGAGGGAATTAAAGTGTCTTTTAATTTTACGTTAATGGAAAGAAATTACTCCGCGCGCTGCTGATATCGTTTGCTTAATGCCAGATGTTCCGCCGCGAGATAAGAGACTTTACGCCCCCGCGCTCGAGCAGTAGACCAAGTGCAAACACATGACTCGCTGCTTTTCTTGCTCGCTGCTTTTTTTTCCGAGCGCGATGACGAGCGGGCTTTTTTTTCTTTTCTTGAGTTTGTCGTTTTTTAACGGGTTATGAGAATGTCGATTTTTAAAATGTAGTTAATATGAGCGAGGTGGATTAAAAATTGAAAAATGGCTTTGTTTTTGGTATTGCCGCTTTTTTGTTTGAACGATGAGAAATTTTGATGAGCAGCGCTGTGTTTTACTCGAAATTTTGTTGGTTGTATTTCCGCTTGCTCCATTTTTCCCGGGGTATTGAAAATTTCAAAACATTTTACAAAGAAAATACGCTGCAAATACAATACGCGATTGATATGTTCATTTTTGTGCGGTTTATTGGAAAAATAAAAACATTCGACATTGTTTTCGACGAGTAAACTGAAAAGTGCGTTATTTACTTTTTTTAATAACTGTCATCAAAAAGTCGAGCTAATGAAAAGAGAGCCGTACAAAAAGAACAGTCACAATTGAATTGTTTCAATTCGACATTTCTTTTTAACGCAATAAATAAATCCTTACAATTACCGAGAAACACAACGTATTCTTCACTATTTAATCACTTTGTTTCCCCCAATACCAAGTCACAACCGTCGATATACATTCAAATTCAGATATCGAAGAGAAAAGGCCACTTCATCCACACGATCGAATCACGTGGCTTACACACTCAAACAAACGTCTCCCGCGAACCTCGCATCACCCAAGAAACCGAACCAAGTAAAAAAAAAACAACCCATCAAAGGTCTTAACCGACGAAATCCCGACACGGCAATCATCGCTCAGCGGCAAATATAGATAACACATTCCGAATAAACTCGGCGCGTTTAGCTCCGTCAGTCATGCCTTTTTATGAGCGAGTCAACAGAAAGATCGCGCGTACAGAAATAAAGCTCGCTAGATAGCGAGCGCAGCGGACTAATTAAACTGGAGCGCCGTGTCATCTTCCTATTTACCGTGTGCTGTGCGCGCCTTCGCGCAAATATTCCAGCAATTGAGCGCCCGAGCGCGAGCTGGCCGCGCAGTTTGATTTCGCGCCTCTCGCGGCGAGCTATCTCGAGCTTTTTTTCTCTCCAGGCTCTGGTATTGTTTTATTTTCGTTGTTTTTTTTTGGGGGGCGGGAAGGAAATTTTTCCATTCGGTTTGGCTGAGGTGGAGTTTGATCGGAAGAGTGAGCGTTTTATGGATCGAGTTGCTTGCTTTTTCGGGGTGCGAGTGTGTTTGGGAAGTGAATATTTCAGGTGTTGGCTGTTTCAATTTTATGTGGAGTTGTAGCGATTCGTGGGGGGAGGGGAACGGAATTGTTGAAATTCTTGCTTTTCGAGGGCAGAGCAAACGCGCGCGTATGTTTTCGTGTCTTGAAAAATAATTGTTGAGTGAACGTGGTAACTTGAAAAATTAAAGTGATGGAGGAGTGTGTGTTTTTTTACTTACTTTGGTCTTTTGTCTTATGGTCGAGGCTGTTACTACTTGAAATTACTGGAATTTTTCATTTAGGAAAGTTCTTTTTAATTAACTATAGAGTTCGTATTTAATAAAGTAGTAGACATATTATTATCATGTTTAGCAAAAAAAGTAATATCATTACTATAAATACATATTACGAATACTTTCGAAATATTAATTTTGCTTTCAATGAATAGAAAATATTTACTTCTGGTAAGAATTTTTCCTAAATGTACAAATAATTATTAATAAAATTTTTTTGAAAATTTAATTAGTTTTCTGATAATTTTAAAAGTTAATTATAAAACGTTAAGAGCTTTTTACTTGATAATAAATTAATTCCGTATTTTTAATATTAATTTAATAATATATAAAAATACGTGTAAAATACCGTACTGCAGAAGAAATAGATGAAAATTTATTTAATTTCAGTGTAAAATGAACCGATGAAGCCGCTCCTTACGAAGGGCTCATATAAACTCGGAAATGTACAAGGATTGTGTTACGTCTATAATTATCCTCTCCAATTTCATTCTGCTGCACATCTCCTATTATTATAATAACATAATCAGTATTTTTTAAATTCTATCATAAATAGATTTTATTAAATTTTAATAGAGTTAATATCACTAATAAACCCAGTTACAAAAACAAACAAAGAATAACGATCTTATCTCCAACTTTATTATCACACCGTCATTCCTCCACCACATCATTACCCATTCTCAACGCCAAACCTCCAAATATTTTCTCCCAAGTCTCATAACGCGTACTCACGCTCCGAAAGCACGAAGGTCGCTCTCCACGATAATGGCAAACACCTCCAAATTACCATAAATACCAGAGCTCCGAAAAACTCTACGATCCCGAGCTTATCTTATCAGCCGCGCTACATCAACACAACCCATTATTCCGCGGCCAAATCGCGAGGCTAATCGCCGCAAAATCACGCGTCTCATCATCTTTTTTTCTTCATCCGCAGAGCGTAAAATTCCACTCGACCCGCAATTGCTCAAGTTCGCATGCGAATCAGCCGTTAAAGCGAGGATGAAGCAGCGCAGCGTCCAGCTCCTCGTCATCCTCTTCGCGCTGGCCGTGGATGCGGAGCCGGAGGCCAGCACGAAGTTCGGTCCAGTGCGAGGGGTTTGGATGAAGACGGCCCGTGGCGCCGAGATCGCTGGTTTTTTGGGGCTGCCTTACGCCGAGCCGCCGTTGGGGAAGCTGAGGTTCGAGGTGAGATATTGTTTCTATAAGGTTTTTGTGATGGTTATGTAAGTGGAATTGGTGGGAGGATGGGAGGGTCTTTTTGGAAGAGCTGGACCAATTTTTTGAGGCTGGATTCACAGTGGAGGTTATTTTATTCTATGAAGATTAGTAATAAACGATTATTGCAGAGGAGTCACAAGAAGAGTATTATGGATGCGGGTCACGAATTCGGTTAAATTTTGGGATGTGTTTTTAGGTAACAAATAGTGACCAAATCTGTAGTATTACATAGTCTAACGCTTTGAGAAATTCTGATTTCTGGTCATTTTTAATCTCATTTTAAAAAAATGTAATTAAATTAGCTTTTATTTACCGTAGAAAAAACCAGTTTCAATATATCGTTTTTTTAAAAAAAATTATTATTTTCGTTTTAAACTATAATATAACTTTGAATGAATCATTGATTTTTTTATTCTCGAAAATTCAAATAAAAGCTTATTTTTAATAATTTAATTCTGTTTCTAAAAGTTTTTTAGACTGGATTATTCAAATTAGAAATAAGATTTATTTTTCTAAATTTATCTTGAAACTGCACTAAAAATTTTCGTAACTCGAATCTTCGGAAGCGAAAGATTGTACTGTTGCGGATATACTCTTTTTTCGATATTTCAACATAAATATCATGGTTTAAGTCAAATCCGCAACCTAGATGTACGATATTCTTCTCGACTAGGATAAAATTCTAATCGTAATTAACAGAACTTTATTAGAACGTATTGTTGGTTAAATGGTTAAAAGTATTAGAAAATTTTTTTAATGTTTACTGAAAAATAAAATAACATTAAAAATAGTCAAATTCATTCAACGAGAAAAAACTTACTATATATTATTTATTTCTATCGAACTTTATAAGTATTCTATTTAATTAATAATAATAAAATTGTAAATTAAATTTGAATTTTAGTTATGTGAATAAAATATTTTTTAAGAGATTCGAATATATCCAGAAAAAAATTGTATAAGAGGAAATTTGTTCAGCATCTGCTTTCATACTCATTGTGAATTAATAGTGATTACGTATTCTTATTATGAAAATTAACTATATCTATATAAATATTTGGATGTGAATTGTGCTTTGTAAATTATATTCGTGCTTATAAGCAGCTTAAATGGCATAATTAACCGTGACATATTTGCCTGCAAAATAAACGAGGTGAATGTTGCTTATGATTCATGAATTCTTTAGGCCAAACAAAAATTTTACACGAACTACTCGTGAATATGTACGCTTGTACAGTATTATTAAATAACATAAACTGTTAATGGATTCTGACAATGCAAAAGATGAAATATTTCCAAATACATCTACTGTTTTCAATCTGTAAATAAAATATCACAAAATAATAAAATACATGAATAAAAAAAAAACAGATATATAAAGCTAATAAATTTATTTGTTAGAACCCACGACCGTGGACTAAAAAATGGACCGAAATTCGAAATACAACGACTGATGGACCGATGTGCCTTCAAATAAGTGAAGAAGGTGTTATAGGAAATGAAGATTGTTTATATCTCAATGTATTTACACCAACGGTAAGTAAAAAACAATTTAAGTATTTAGTTACAAAAATAACCAATTCACTCGATTCACAAAACAACCCAAAGTTAAAGCATCAAACCCAAGTGATTTTTATAGTTTGCTTCTATTAAAAATACATATCTACCGACCAGATACAAATCCACATAAAGATACGAATTCAAATACGAAAACGATTCACGTGCCCATCGGTCTGCCGACTGCAAATCCACAGCGTGGGTGTTCTATAAAATGCGCGAAACCTAACCTCGTCCGTCCCGTGAAACACGAGGCGTACGCAATGCACTAGAACTCGAGCTCGATTGTTTCGCGAGGCCGCCGAACGCAAATTGGCTGAATCGCGCGCGCAGCTGGGCACAAGGATCACCGCGAAAGTGTATTTTTAAGAGCGAGTTTATTTTTCCTTTTTTTATTACTGTTAAGTTCTTTATGTGCGTTCGATTTGGAAATTAAAAAGCTGCTCGTAAAATTAAAGATAAATGAATATTAATGGGGAGAATTGATGCTGATTTTTTTCAGCTTCGTTAATTGGATTTTTTTTCAGCTGGTGATATAAATAGAGTTACTTCGCATTCTTTTTGTAATTTACAAAGGTTATTTTGTATTAAAAAGGTATAAAATGCGGAAGTTATTGTTACAGGTGATTTTTTAAATTCGATTCATTTTATTTGTATAATGTTTATTATTTGTATTTTAATATTGAGAATACGGTTATTATTTTCCATTAATTAAATTCAATACAAGCTGAAAAGTTGCGTATTGTAAACTTAATAAAGTATTCCATCAATTGTTTGAAAAGCTCCTTTTGATGAAATTTAAACGTAATTTCGAATTTTTCAATGATAAACAATCATTTTTTTACAGATAAAAGAAAATGTAACACAGACAAAAAAGCATTCGGTCATAGTTTATATACATGGTGGCTCTTTTAACACGGGAAGTAGCAATAGCAGTTTATTCGCGCCTACATATTTACTGGATCATGAGATCGTTCTCGTTACTATGAACTATCGGTTAAACGTATTAGGTAAGTACTGCTGCGACCTCATAATTATGAATTTCATGGGGGAGTAGGGCAAGGTTTATCAAATAAACGCATAAAATTTTATTATAGAAAATAAAATTAGAAAATATTATTTTTATGTAAAATAATACACGTTCTAAAAGTTAATAAAAATTAATTTTTAAAATTTGTAAGATATTTAAAGACGACTTTGATATTTATATAACTAGCAACTTGTACAGTGTATCTGTTAATTACATAATCTTTTGAAAAGTCAAGCAAACTGATAAACGTTTGCTTGATTACTTTCAAAAACTTCAACTTTAGAATCCCAAAGTCAAAAGTCATTAAATCTTTATTTCTCGCTGTAAATATTCGCCCACTTCTTGAACAAAATATTACAATTTCATAAATACTATAATTACATTAATTAAGCAAGTTTGTTTCCGCAAAACATTTGAATCCCCCTTAAATTACAACGTTTTGACTTATCAAACGGCTTAACGAATCCCCTCGCTTTCATAAAAATTAAATATTCAGTCGCAAAAAGCCCCCGAAGCAGCGCCCTCATCAACGGCACTTAACGAGCCGAAAGAGAAAATTGCAGGACGCGTGCGCAGTCGGCCTGCCGTATCAGATTCGGTTATGCGCTCTCCCCGTTCTTACACATAGGCGCGCGTTGCGATTGAAGATGCAAGCGCAGGGGTACCTCGTCCGGCCGATGCTTAAGCCAGATAGCCGTAAGAGTGAGTTACTTCTTGTGCATTTTGCGAGCAGGTTTCTTCAGCACCGGAAGCGAGGTCACGCCTGGTAACTACGGCCTCAAGGACATAGCTGCGGCGCTGGCCTGGGTTCGCGACAACATCGAAGCCTTCGGTGGCGATGCGAGCTCTGTTACGCTCGTTGGTCAGAGCTCCGGGGCTGCGGCTGCTCAGCTGTTGTCTGGTAGCAAAGCTACCGAGGGATTGTTTCATAAGGTTATTATAGTTTTTTTTTGGAATGACGGTATTATTTCGATTGTTTTGATATAGCTAATACGGAATATCTGATTGGCGAATGTTGGTTCAATATTGAAACAATATTATTATGCTCAATTCTATTATCATGATTAATTAAAAAACAAATATTGTTCCAGTGTTGATACGATGTGGAATAATAGTATAAATCAACCTTGATTGATTGATACAATATTGATAACATTCAACTAGTATTTATTAATAATTTTTTCACATAAATTTGTACAATACAACCATTAATTTTTTATATTTTAGACATATATTTAAGATTAATTATTAATTTAACTTAGCAATATTGCTCATTGAAGTAGTTTTAAAGAATATTATTAATTCACTTTGATTTTCTCAAATTAAAAATATAAAATATAATAAATGAAACAGTTAATTACAATGAGCGGTTCAGCAATGGCGAGCTGGGCGTTTCACAGTCGGGACGAGATAAGAAACTCATCAATGCACGTAGCGAAACTCCTTGGTTGTGACGACGAAGAAATTGGAATCCTCGGCGTCGAGGATCCGGGCAGCGGCGACGGCGAAACAGAAATTACGACCACGGAAGCCGAGGACGTGGGCAAACAAATCGACAAGAGGATAATGGAGTGCATGAAAAAAGCCGATCCTGCTGATATCGTTAAAAAAGGATATTTTGTAAGTATCCGTTAAATGTAATAGCCCGGAAGTACAAATTTCGAAATTAATTGCTTAAATTTTTTACTAGCCACTAACGGTTGCACTTTCAATTATAACTCTGATTTTACTTTTTCCATTTTCATAGATAATTCGAATAAAAAATTTCTGAAAAACCAGTAAACTCATTCGCGCAATTCAGTTCTAAGAATACAACACCCTGATTTAATTCGTTTATAATAGCGGATAGAGGTATGAAAATTGACTTTCCTAATAATAAAAGCCCCCGCATCAACGTAGCGAGCCGCTCCCGTAGAAATATAGACAGTTCCAGGGCTTATTTTCGCTCATTAGCATTCCTCTCGGCCATTAACAATAATTGCATATTCGGTCGACGAACCGCAACGCGCGCGCGCGCCTGCAGACTAACTCCCCCTGCCTCTTCTCTGTGTATATGCCTGCAGTACGTGTGGCGGCGCAATCCGGTCTGCATTTTCGGCCCGACGCTGGAGGCGGAGGCCGAGGGCGCGATCCTGACGGTGCATCCGGCGCGCAGCCTGAGCGAGGGCCTATTTAGGGACATGCCTTGGATAACCGGAGTCACGGCTGACGAGGGTCTGCTCAAGACGACCGGTAAATAATGCACACCTACCTCTCCCCATGCGCGCGTGCTCGCTCGCTCGCTTTCGGGAAATCTTATCTTGTTAGTAAGGATTATTTGCGGAACTACCGTGACAATGCTTGCTTGCCGGCGGCTTTGATTTTTGAGATTCTGTTTTATTTTCGGTTTTATCGATTGGGTAACGTCGTTGCAGAATTTGCTTTTTATATTATTTGAATTTCATTTATAATATTTTACACAGAATATAAATTTAAAATGTTGAAATTTTAAAACGTGATGCAATATTTGTTAATACTTTTAATAATATTGTTACTTGATGTTTATTATGTGGAATGTTTTATTAAATTAATGAACATAAATGTTAGTATACAAGTATACTTTTATGCTTATGTATTAGATTAGTCCATTCCGACTTGGGTACAGAAGTTATAAAATTATTTACCTTGTGAGACATTTTTCGTTCGAGAAGCGAGTCAAAGTCGTAATGTTTAGATTAAAGAAGTATAAAGATTCTAATTATTCGTAATATCTTGTTCTTTAAGATCTGTTGCTAAACAGTAACATAAAGGCGGAGTTCCTTCAGGATTACGAGAGCGTACTCCCATACGTCCTGGAGATGGAAAACACGATCGATAACTTTACGGCAGTTACTCAGTCCATCGTGGATTTCTATTTTAACGGCGACATCGGAAAGGATCTCAATGCAAACGTCACTCAGGTGAGTGCCACTCACCAGTTCACTTGATTATGTACTTCGGGAGTCGCGACGATTATCCTACATTATTTCATTGAGCGTAATACACAGTTCTTGTTGTAAATTGATAATTTCTAATTTTTAGATTGGATAATATACATATTTTTATCAAAAATATAGTTTTAATGGTTTAGTGTTAAGAATTTTTACTTACCAATATAAATATTACAAAGTTCAAATATTTGAATGTTTATTTATATATAAAGGGTATCCCATTTTAATTTTCCCAGCAAAAAATGCTATTAAATGGGCTCTGAGAAAAACCTTTTAGACAAAAGTTGTAGGGTTTTGTGACAGACACTTTATGGTGACCTTGAATTTGTCCTTGTCAATGACCTTGAGAGTCATATCAAGGTCAAGGTGATTTTTTTAAATGGAAAACCATATGTTTGTCTACAAGTCAATATTATAATAATACATGTCTATATAAAGAAGGCAGTGAAACCTCTCAAGCGTAAATATATTGTAATAAAGCTGATTGACAATTATCATCTTGGCTTGACAAAGATGAAATTTTAAACTTCAAATTTAATTTTATTTAAGAATTAAATTCATGATATATCAAAACTGAGTATGTTTCCTAAAAACAAAGAAAAATTATGTAAACCCAAAAATATTTATTATTATTATTATTATTATTATTATTATTATTATTCCGTTATTTATTGCCGGACCTTCATCCTCATTAAAGTTGTGACTGTTAATATTTGATTTTATTATGTAAATACTTTAGTCAAAAATACGTTTTAAACAAGTCATTTTAGTTATTAATATTTGAAATAAATGATTTCTATAATTGTATAATTAATGTTATTTGTATATTACGTAGGCTGAAAATAACAGATTAACATTATTCACATCACTTAATAATTTTCCTCTTTATCATAATTAATTATTGACATTTTATTAATAAACGGTGTCATGCATAAAGGTACATACCGTTTATCAAAGAATTAATTTTGTATATAATCAATTTTTCAGATGGTTGGAGATGCACTCGTAACGTGGTCGAGTTACGAAATTTTACAAAAACAAATTGAGAAGATGAGATCTAAAGTATATTTTTACAAGTTTGCCTACGAAGGAACATTTAGTACGACCTTCCGATGGGGCATGCCATTTCGATTCGGTAATTATATTGAAACCTCACTAAAATTAATATAACTAAATTATCTTTTTGATATTTTATTGGTTGAATCTATGACAGGTGCTGCGCACGGCGATGATGTGAACTACCTCTTTCCGTACTTAAACGAAAAATACGCCGATCTGCAACTGTTCAACACGATGGGCGATAGAACAATAATCAACATAATGTGCGAAATGTGGGTGAATTTCGCTAAAACAGGGTAAGCACACCGTTATTTTTCATCCACTTTTAAAACTCGAATTCCCATAATTCCTTAACCAAGAACACGACCATCCCCTCCTCGAATTGCGCAAACCCAGCCAACCGACTGCAGTTTCCATCCCTTTGAAAATCCGCCCCCGGAGTCAATCCCAAAACCCCCCCAAGCCTCGACTTACAGATCCACCACGTCCATAATCCTTTCCGGCATCCCAGCGCTCGTCCACACATCGCTTATTCGGCAAACACGCTCGTGTCCACAGAGTGCCGAGCGCGCGGCTCAGCACGAGCTGGGAGCCTTACCAGGAAAATCAGCGATTCATGAGGCTCGGCGACGCTCGCTCGACCGAGCGCTCGATGGAGTCGGACTTTCTGCCCGAGCGCATGGGATTCTGGTCGGAAATTATGGCAAACTACTCGGCACCGATCAAGGAGTATCGAGTCAATGATGACGGTTCGGCTGGAGATGATGGGCACAAAGGAGAAGGGAGTAGGGTGGGGATGAGTATGGTGCTGGTGCTGTGTGCCTACTGGACGAGCTGGTTTTGGTCTTGAGGAGGGCAGGATCTTGGAGAATTTTGGAGTGATGCGGAGGAGGTTGTTGTGGGATATAATGATGGAGATCCGAGATTTTTGAAATTAAGGATAAAACTATTTCAGCAAAGGAATTATTGAAATTATTAGGACGAAATTGTTTGTTTTATACTAATAGAATTTTATTAAAATTATTTTCTATAGCCCGATTATTTATCGGGGTATTACTTTTTAATATTACGTTTTTCTGCATTTTATAAATCTATGTTTCTATAAACATATTTATTGTGAACAAAGAAGTGCATTTTGAAATTTTTAATTACTCGTCATCTAAACGTGTAAATAATATAATTTTTGTTTATAATTTTTAAAAAACAACAATGATACGGAAATTGTTATATTGAGACAAAGCATTTTCGCATATACTATTCTAAATGTATCGAATATTATAGTATAATTTTGTTACTATTAAATGAACTAATGGATGGAACTTTATAGATTAATTATTCTTAATAGATGATTTCAATTACTACGTCATATAATGCACCTGAATTATAAAATGTTTTAATAGCAACTGCTTTTACGGTCGTTATTAATTATATTTCATTACAAAATAATAAAATTCGTACGTAATATATGTATATTTTTTATTTAGTTATAAATAATTTTCTTTTATATATGTATATAAATATACCGCAGCTGTTGAGAAGCAAATTTATTTATTATGAATAAAAATCCTGTCACCGTACCCATATTAGTTATCTATATTCCACAGCAGAAACAAAATTAAATCAAAATCGATCCTGCTCAAATTTCCGGTAGGCATTTTCACCGTAGGATCGTCAATTTATGGAGAGTTTTTTCAAAATTGATCATAAATTGATGATTTTTTAGTCATAAATGACCATTTTATATAACTTATTGTGAATTTTTAAAATCTATTTTCTGCTAAATTCTTCATTTAAGTTGATTTATTTTTAATATGTAGAAAAGTTTAAAGACTAAATCGTAAATGTTTATTAAACTTTAAAATGATTTATTTATTTAACTTATTTGTAAGAGAAAGTCGATAAATGAACATTTTAAGAGCTATGAAACGAGGTTGTACTTGTGACGTATGAGAGAAGCAAAGCGTACGCGTTCTTTTGTGCTTTTGTTCACAAACTGGGAATTAGAATTGTTCTACAAAACATAGCAG
>UELX01001484.1:0-43122 GCA_900480035.1 Eupelmus urozonus | reverse complement strand
ATAGAATCATCGTACGCTATTATGATGTTTAAGTCTTCAAAAAAATGTTTTTTTCAACAAATTGAGAAAAAATGTTTATGTAATTCAAATACACCAGACTATAAGTTTTTTATTTAAAAGTGTTTTGGAAGAATCCAACAATTTTATTTGGGCAATGACTTACTAATTTAACTTTGCTAATACAATAACAAGTTAACTAAAGTAATTTGTAAACATTTTTTCTGGAAAAATCCAAGCAATCTCCACTATCCCTGAAAAGTTCATCAACTCCTTGCAAATGTTTGGAAAAAAATACGGTAAACCTGATTAGAATACGCTTGCGCTCATTGCTCAATCGCTTCCGAGCGAACCCGCACACATGAACCATTAAGCAGAAAAATAGCGCGTGCACGTGATGCCTGTAAAACGGAGAATCGGCGCGAGCGCACGCTTAAATTCGTACGAGTGCAAGCTACCTATGGGGGCGCACTACAGTTGCGGCAATTTCCTCTGCGCGCGAATTACGGAAATAAAGCACCGGAGTTTTTTTGCTCTCTCTTGCACTGTACGCTTCCCACGAAGAAGCCATATACCCCAGTGTGGGACAAGCTACGCAAATTCAACAGAATCAATTACTCTACTGCGTCGCTAATAAAGTAAACACGAAAAAAAAAGAAATTGCGTTCCTAAACAAAGAAACTAGGCAAATATTCCTCGTTAATGAGGCAGCGAAGCGTACCGGTATACGTGCGCTCATTCGAAGCCGGCATGTATACGGAATTACGGACGCGGGAATACTTTCTCCGAAAATAAAGGTGTATTCCTATAAACGCAGGAGAGCCGACCCCCTCGCGCTTCCGAATTCGATGTTGACTCCCTGGCTTTTCGTCACGGTGAGATAGTCTCGCGCAGGAAGCGACCTGCCGGAAATCCTTGGGCACTCTCGTATGTAGCTAAGTATATATACAAAAAAAAAAGCTAATCTGGATGCCATTGTTGGCGCGCGAATTGCGGTCACTATAGTCAAGCGTGCGCTCGAGGGCAATTTTTCGAGTGCAATCAAGCCACGGCTTTTGTTGACGCCGTTAGATTGAGGAAAAGGCGAATAAAAGGCAAGGTTCGCGAGCGATTGACGCAGGCGAATGAAAATTTCCTGCGAGCCTGGCTTTTTCCTTGAGAAGCCGGAATCATTGTCGATTTAGCCGTACGCTCTTTATTGTGATTGCGCAATGCGATTTAGAAAATGGCTGTAGTCCAAGCCATTATGTACTCCCAATTTGGCTGCATAAATTCTAATCAACCTTCTCCCTCGCCCTTCAACTAATCACCTTATATGCGATGCCAAGTTAAAAAAGGTCTCGTGCTAGCAAGCAATAAATCGCAAATTATTCTTCTCATCGGCTCCCTTCGTCCCCGCGCTGGCCGTTCTCAGAAATAATCAAAGTGGCCGTAGTAGGATTCGGCTTCTCCAACTGAACGCACTGGATACGTTCCACTTTGTTGTCCGAGGGGGCATTAGCATATATCGGACTGTATAGTAGCCTCGCGCGCGGACAAGAGAACGCTGCGTGTGTGTATATATAGTCGTATAACAAAGCGTGCGTGCCCTGCGCTCTCGCAACACCCCTTTTACCTTTGTCTAGCTGGCTCTCGTCCCATTAAACAAATGGAGGCGCCCGCTGCATTGTTTGCCCTGAAATCCAGCGTCGGCGCGCTCCCCGAGAGCGAAGCTTTGCGTGCGCGCATTGTCATGATAGATGGAAAAAATTAGTTGAGAGTTTTAACGGGTGCAGTGTTTGAAAGATTGCCCCGTTGAGTTGCGGAAAAAAATTATAAAACTCGTAATGTTAAATTGTTTATTGCTAATGATTACGTGCTTAATACCGTTTTAAATATTGCAATATTATAGAATTTTCACAGTTTTGATTATACCTGAAAATATATTTTCCTAGACCCATCAGGTAGCAATCTTAAATAACAGGCCTCGCATCAAAAGGAAACTCCAACCAAAATAGTCTTAGATAAAAGTCTAAAATAAGGGGATGACTTGCAGAGAGGAACACTACACCCCAAACTATAACGAAAAAATCGGAACGCTTGTATTTACTTCCTCGAAGGAGCCTCATTAACGCGCTACGCGACGATCTGGCACGTGCGCTTCCTCTATAAGTAGATAAACGCGTGCACCGAAGCATGCATGCGCTTGGATATATATATAAAAAAGAGTGTCTGCACGCGCTGTACACGCGTCCTGCTAAGGAAAAAAGTACATATATTAAAGGTTGTCTGTCGGGAGTCGGGACGCGCCTTGCAGGGGCGCGCCCTTTTATCAAGGAGTGGCCCTACCGCCAGACTCGTCCATTGCACTTGCCGGCACCCTTTGCTCGATGCGTGCAAACGGACGTTACCCCCGCTGCGCGCCCTTTTTTTTTTTCATCGAGGCGCTAATGTAATTGCATTTGAGGACGGAGGGAGATGGCTTGGAAATAAGGACGTGTCTGGGTAAACTGCGACCGGCGCGCGTGTGTTTGGAGAGTGTCAGCTAGCGCGATTTCTCGGCGGGATAACTAGGTGTTAAAGTGGAAGGTAAATGTATTATTAAGGGCGTATAGAGGCTTGCTAATGACTGTTATGAGGTTTATGGATGTATGTACAACAATAATTTTAATATTTTCATGCTTTTGTGCGCTAGCGTCACTTGTGTATTATTAATTGATTGATTGGCTATAATAGCACATTTGTAGACGATTATTATTTTAAATTTACACCGCTTCGATTCCCTATGTTTTTTACATACTCCATTAAGTCGTATATTAAAAATCGAATTTAAACTACCTAATTGGAAACTTGAATTCTAAAATTATTCATAATAACACTACTACTACGAGATATCGTAATAACATACATCATTTAGCATATCAACGATTAAATTTTCCCAATACATTAATTAAAAAAAAGTCACACTTGACTTCTCAAGTACAAATAAAACTTGAATTCTAAAAAAGTATGATATAAAAATACATCGACTTCAGCGAACTCATGCAGTAATTACATCCAGGAGTGATAAAGTCTGGAAGTCGACACGCTCCGAGGATTTCGAGCGTCTCAGTCTGCATGTATGCGTCCCGCTCAACGCAGACTACGCGCGCGCGTGCGGTCCGTTAGATGCATTGTATCGTCTATTGTTCGCGGATGTTTGATCTCTCTCGGACGGTGGGCGATCAGCGAATGTTTATCGAAGCTCGCTCGTCCTCTTAGTCATAAGACGCGCGCGCGCTCCTATAGGTACGTCACGAGTCATTCGTCATTCGATACACGCACGCTGCAGTTACGCTTGATAAAAGAAAGACGAGCTTACTGTAACGCACCGCTATCTCTTTCTCCCTCTCCCTCTCCCTCTCTCTTCTGTAGGAACCTTATTTATGGCGGTCGTTTTTGCCGTGAAAATCTTTTGTATATATCATGTCTACGCAGAAGAGAAAGTCGCGTCTGATATGTACGCTTTTTGTCTAGTATTAGCGTTTCCAGGCTTTACTTTTGCGATTAGAATGAAAACTCTGCGGTGTTATTTATACCGTTTCTGACTCATCGACGCTCATGTATACTACACTCAGAGTAATGTTTCGCTAATTAATCATCTTTGCACTCGCTAATATTCGTTACTGCACCAACAGTAACATCGTTTTTACCGGTTCCACGAAATTTCATCATCGTTAATCTCTTTCCAACGAGCCGCCCTCCTTAAAGGCCCGCCGCAAAGCGATTTCGAAAGGTGCCCGCCTCTAATTCCCGTCTCCCGCTACCGCCGGCCTTCCCCGAGAATATCCCATAAATCTCAATTCGGCGCCCGAAATAATCGGCGCGCGAAATTCCGGAGAGCCCTTCGGAAACCCTTAAAAATGCAAAAATTAGCCGCCTATTGAGGCTCCTACACCGACCCACATATTCGACGAAGCCACTCCTGCGCCTGTAGCGCTTGGGAAGATGCGTTACCTCCGCGTCTTGTAACGCCCGTGCCGAAAGAACAATGACTTACGTAACGCGCACTCGCAGCTGTGTGTGTACATATATACGCAGGAGACGCGAGGCTGTTCCGAGACGAACCGGAAACGCCGTGCGTAAGTGGCTGTCGTTCTTTTCTTCTATGATTTCGAACTTTCACTTAAATTAATAATGTTGCGAAATTCTGGAGAAACGATTGTTATTTTTTAAGAACCATGGTCTGCAGAACTAGACGCCTGACAAAAGAAGAACTTGATTACGGATTTATAAAGCGAGTGTTTATTGCTCATCAATACTAAATAATATAACTATAATTTGAGCGTATGCTCCAGATGTTACTTCTTAATTTCACGCTGCGTGATTTTTTTCATGCCAAGCTCTAGCAGCTAAGAGTCGACTTTTATCACCGCTATTAGATGATACCGTACTCACATAGATCGGCGCGATACCGCATCTCATCGGCTGCGTTCACGCCCCGATTGCAAACTCGGGCTCGACGTTGTATATGTACCGTATATCCATATATTTGTTCGGGACGATCGAGCTCGTATGATCGAATGTCAGTTACCGTAAGGCGAAAAGAGATGCGACATGCGCTAATAGTTCCGCGCTGCTTAATACATATATAAAAATTGCGCGTTCTGCCGTAAGTTTATAACGTTCTCACAGAAAAAAGAAACTGATTTGCTTGGAAAGCTGTTGCGTCGCTCGGCCCGCAGAATATCCCAGTTGGTATAATACTGGTATACCTGCGCGCTTCACGGGAACGCGCAGCTGATACCTTGTGGGAAACTGTATACAGGAGGATGGACCGCGTCTCTCTTTTCTTTCGGTGGGAATTGAAAAATTAATATACGAGGCGGCCGCGCTCTGCTTCTCGTAATCACTGCGCGAGGGAAGGCCATGATGATGACTCGTATGAAGTCTGCTGGGGTTTTGAACCCGCACCCTCGCAAGGATGTTGCGAGCGCGCGCGGAGCACATCTGTTTGGATGTATACGAGAGCTGATGTGGTTGTTATGTGTGTTGAGAGATCGATTGTGGAGATCGTTTTGATTAGTTCAAGGCGCTCTTCCGCTCTTGGACTAGCAGCTGATTCTCTGGAGGAAGTCGATTTAAATGCTTTTGTTCAGCATGGATAGTTACTATTAGTTTCTTTATTATGCTGCGGTCAAGAATTATTGAAATAATATTTTGTATTTGATGATCACGAATTTTGAGTAATGTTGGCTTTTATTATCAAATAAAGACACACAAGCGACAGTTACCACAGAAATTGCCAAAACTCTTCTGACCTAACAAAAAAGAAGACAAAACTGTGCTTGTCTGTCCATACACAAAAGCAATTCATTCACCCCGAGTAAGATTAGAATCTTTATTTTCCTAGGACTATATTTGCCCGAGCGCGCACACCGTCTTATCAAGTCAAATTCGTTATCTTCGAGAAGAGTCTCCGTGCATGCTCTCTGATCCCGGAATGAAAAGCCAATAAAAACTGAGTGCTTGTGCAGGATGAAATATAAGCACAATAAAAAAAGCTTATATGCCGGGACACATCTAAGAAATGCCGCGAACGATTTTATTACAGCATCACAGAGTAGGTCGATCAATTTTTCATCTAGAATAAAGGTTTCCAAAACCCTATCCAGTGAAAAAAACGCAGTAAACCTACAAGGTTAAGTGGGTTAAACGCCAATTTGAGGAAGACGCCACTTGGCTAAATTTTGTATGTTTACGTAGAAATGGCGATGAGAGTTCGATTTTAGTACTTATTATAATTAGCTTATTATTTGGTCAAAATATATTGCACTATTCTGTTACTTTATTTTCAATTCAATTTCGAAAACGGGTGAAGTTAATTGAAAAATTCTCTTAAGTAATGCGCCTTCTCGCGCTTTACCTTATAAATTTTTCATTTTCCAAAATCGAAGAATCACCATATTACACTTGTGGCATTCGACCACGTCTACGGAAAACCCATCCACACGATACCACCGCGCGTAACACAGAGGCTCATGCTCGTGGGAGCAGCAGTCTTAATTCCCTCCTCTGAATGCAGCCGGAGGGAGATTTCCGGATGCGCACGTTCGATGTATGGGCACGAGTGCATCACAGGCCGGAAGCTCGATCGCGTCATATATATATATATACAGGCACGCGCGCGACGAAAATGCCCGCTTGTTTGTGACGATCGGGCTGCGCTGCCATGGGGTCAGCGATCTTTGATTTAAAGGCGCTCGAGGTTCAGTAGGGGAGCTATGGGTTTCTGTGATGGCTGGCTGTGATCCTTGATTCTGATGAGAATGCAGGTTTAGTTGTTGACTTTGGGCTTTATTGTAAAACGTGTGTTATAATTACGATGAATCTTCAAAGCTCAGGTCTTTATTACCGATCCTTTATCTCGAAATATTAAAAAGAATAAAATCAACACGTTTCCAGATACTGATCCTCCAGTTTTATATTGAGCCATCGGGGCGACTCTTAGGCCACTGTCGACGCGGTTAATTCGGCTCTCCGTGGCGCTCTTCAAAAGGGACAAAAAGAAAAGCGAAGAGAAAGAGGTAACGATCAGAGCCACTCTTTCTCTCTATTGTACTCGAATTAAGCGAAAAAGGAGGTAGGAGAGAGTGGCACACTCGAGAGTGCAGGAGAACAAAAGCTTGCGGTTTTTTTTCTTCCAGAGGCCCCGCGTACATTCAGGGAATTAATTTCGACGCCGAAATTTCTTTAGACCAAGTTCGATGTTTCCCCCGCGCGCGCGCGCACACAAAGGACACGCAGATACAGACACGTATACATACGTGCGTATATGAAAGCCGAGAGTCGCGGTGAAATTTAAAGATCTCACGCGGACCGCAAGCTATATAGGTATATATGCATCGGCGAGCTTTGGGGGGCAGTATGAGAGCAGGGGGAACAGGTTCGCCTTGCAAGGTGAGATTCCCCCTCCGTCGTTCTGCGAAGCTTCTTGCTCCCTTGTCTTTTCTTTACCGTTCTTTCTTTATACTCGCGTGTACTCCTTTTTTTCTTTCGGGCTTGCTTCGCTGAGCTAGTATAAGCGTTCACCGCTATGGGGTATGTGTAAGAAGCGCACGCAATGCGACTTGCGCATGCGCCAAAGACACTGCGGCTATTCTGCATGCAGTGAGAATAAAATTTAATTTTCATTGGAATTTTTTCCTAATCATTTAGGATAAAATTTTATTTGATGCAAAAAAATTTTTATTTAATCAGTTAACTTTTATTGATATTCATAAGAGGAATTAAATTTTTTTCAGTATATGATCTTGTTTTATATGTTACAGTGCGACTGCAAATAATCAAGTGGCGACTAGATAAAACGTAGATCATATTCAAATTATCTAATTTCCAAATGTTTTTCATATTGGATGTGTATACAGCCGCGTAACAGATTCCATAAACATATCCATCCCATATCCTCGCGCGACGGATAGAGCTCGCGGTGCTGCAATATAACGGCGCAGATGGCGCGTATAAATAACATAATAGCTAATTAAATAGAAAAAGGGCGAAGAAGGCGCGCAGGTGCGCGTGTGGGCGTAGAGTGGAGCTGGCCCGCAGGCAAGCCGACGCCGCGCGTATAATACAGTCCCTGTGGGAAAGTAACGCAACACCGTGGCGGAGAAAAAGAGCGAGAGAGAGGGAGACTGGACCGCGAGACGCCGCCAAACTATACTCTCCGTACACCCCATATGTATACGCAGGCCAAAGCGAGGAGAGCAGTACATAAAGGGAGCGCTTGTACTTGACCACCGTGCTTCCGATTCACATGCATACGCAGCGTGCAGAGGTGGGGCTGTTTTCGAGCCGCTGCCCCCTCTGAGGTTTGCCGTGGCGAATTTTAAAAAGCGCCTTTAAAGCGCCATGGAAAGCCGGACTTTAAAATGATTTATATTCCCGGCTGGGGATTAGGTCTTTGTATCGAGTACGTCTAGAGTGTCGCTGAAATTTGCGCGTATCCGCACTCTCTTGGCGCAATTTGTCGATTAAACTTTTGCCGTAATGCTGTGTCTGGTGACATTACAGACAACGTTTTAATAACCGTTGCGCAATTTTCGCATCCGGACTTGCCGCGTAATCCGTTATTTTGTCCGCGGATATCAAATAATATCTCGCAACTCTCATCTTTTTTTTTCACTTCGTTTCCGCAGTAGCGCGATTGAGTCAATCGCAGTCGGAGGCACAAGAAGTTAAATTAATCGCTTTGCTCTCTCTTTCTCTATCGGCCTATAGAAAAAAAAAAGCTTGCTAGAGATATAATTCTATTCGATTTTGCGCGTAGGCTATCAGAGGCGGATTCCAGATCGCGCGGCAGGAAACTGCATTCTTGCAGTCGCTGATGATAAGCGATTATTGTTTTGTAAAATCTGTGCCAAGAACTACCGGACGATTATTATTTCTCCATCGGCCGATTATTCTAACGCCGAGTTGCGAAATACAAAGCGCCGACAATCGTCTTTGCAAGTGAGATGTGTTAAATTATTGAACCTACAGATTTTTTTAACTAGATCAATAATTGAGATGGTTTAATATATATATCACTGTAATTAAATTGAAAAAAAGGATAATTCTAGTACAGTGTAAATACTCGAGGAATGCCTTTGAAGAACTTCTCCATTCGAGATAATCCATACTAATTATCGGTTCTCAAAAATGATTATACAGAGCCGTTCTTTCTCCAGCATCCCGGGTACCACTGCCCTATCCTACCGCCCTCGCTGCACTCTCACTTTCTCTATATGCAGCCATTGCTCAATCTTTTGAATCATCGGCTACGCAGATCGGTAGCCAGCGCAACGGCAATTTGGCTCGCGGCTCGCACGTGCGCGCGTCGCGTAATTGAATTTTCCATATAGCGAGGGATGTATGTACGTATATACAGAAGCGAGCCGCGCGCGCGCGCGCACAGTTGGTCCTTTCAGCTTGGCGCGCGATAACGCGCTAATCGCCGGGCATCGGCACGCTTATAATGCGCGAGAGCAGCCGACAATCGAGGTCTTTAACCTCGCGAGTGAATCGCGGGAACCGGGGCTTTACGTCGATCGTTTTGATGTGTGCGACCGCGGGGAGGATGTGCGGTTGCTTCAAGGATAGTCGCTTCGCTGAATAGATGGAAATTCGGGGTAGCTGTTATGTGCTTTTTGGAATAGGAGCTCTGTGTTCTTTTCAATGTTTGATTTCATGAAATTATAATATTCTAAAATGTCAATAAATTTTTAATGGAAGTCAGTTTAACACTCTATAAAGAAATAATTATTATGCACATTTCCACATGATAATTATTTTTCCATTCACTCGGCTGGAGCTTAGGAAATAATCATTTGAAAGACATTCCCAGCTAGGTGGACACGATTTCCAAGCAACCACAGCATCAATCTTCTGGAAAAGCACAATAAAGTTCCAATTTGTCCTCGTTGAAAAAGGCCATCTCCCATTGTCAAGTAGCCAAAGCCAGTGCAGCGGGCGCGCACATCCTGACTTCCTCTTGAACAATCCTGCCTCGAAGAATCGAAAAGGAAATCGTCCTACAATCGCTCATTCAGCTCCTCTCCCGATCCCGCGGCGTTTCCACAGTCCCTCTTTTTTCCAGCGCGTGCGCGGTGTGAAAGGTGTAATTTCTGAATTCCTCAGCAGGCGCACAATTCCACTCTCTGCAGAGTATAAGTATATATAGCCTGGACTCGGGTTCCGGTCTCGTGCGCTCACAACAGAGACGAGACTCTCTCTCTCTCTCCCTCTCTCGAGATTCGCTTTAAATTACTCGGCGTGACCGGCCCGCTGCACCGTCGCGCAGCCTCCGATCTTTCTCTCTCTCTCTCTCGCTGCCTCTATCCCACCCAGGTGTTCGACAGAGAAAGAGAGGGAGAGAGCCAGAGCTGCACTCGACCTTCTGGCGCTGCACCCTCCAAGTCCTTCCGAGAGTTCATCGAGAGGGGCGCTTTTTTTCACGCGCTCGCCTCGAGAGCCTTTTTTTCTTCCCCGTACACATCCGCATCCGTATTTACTCCGGAGATGCTGATCTAGCCGTATGGTGCGCGTCTATAGAGAAACGAGGATGCAGCGATCGATCTTATAAGCATAACAGTCGCAGGTTGCCGCCGTGATGGGGAAAATTTATTAACTTGTCGTGTTCCGGTCTCGAGCATCCTCCTGCTCTGTATCGCCTGTCTTCCATCGCAGTGCGCTTCCTGCATCAATTACTCGCGCGAGACTCGAATAATCCTGGAAATTCATTATCGCTCGGGGCAATTTAATTTCGCGGAAAATTAGATTAGCCCGCTGAAAATCCGGGCTAATTCTATTCGACTCGCTGGCGCGCAGGCGGCGAGAAATTCTCGTTAATTAGCGCGAACTGAGCCGATATAACGAACGGGACCAGATGGGGGAGAGAGCGGGTTCAAACGTAAAGGTGAGCTCTCGCGTAATTATAAATCAGCGCCGGCTTTCCTCCTCGTCCTTTTTCCCATGCCTGAAAAAGGAGCGCTCCTAAGAAACTGCGCGCGCGCGAGAGAGCATATATATTTCTCTCTCTCTCGCGCGCGCGATTTACGCGCGAACAAGTGACCGATTCTCCCACGCGCGACACCTTCGCGCTCGCGCCTGCATACGAGTTCCCTAGAGACTCGAGATTCCCGCTCTTTCCCGCACGTCAGCAGTAGGCGTAATTTCTCCTGCTCCTTTCAGAGCCGAACGCGCTAGAGTCAATGGGAATTGGAAAAAGAAGCTCGGGCCGAGAGAATGGAGAGTTCTCCTCTCGGGCACGAAATCGAAAAGATCGACGGCTGCCGCTGGTGAGCGGATGATGGGAAGCACTCGTGGACCGAGCTCTCTTCAGAAAAATCTCAGAGAGCAGGTATACGTGCTGGTGGACGGCCGCTTGGGATATATATATATAGGTACATTGTTAGCGGGGGTCGCGCCGGCAAGAGAAGGGAAAAAGAAGAAAGAGACGGCGCGCCGGGCGCCTTTTTCTCTATTCTTTCGGCTAACAATTCGTCTTTTCTTAGAGTGCCACTCTTGTTTTCTGCTACTAATTTTCGCTCGGGGATGAGTTTCCCGAAAAGTCAAGGCTGAGAGACGCACTCCAAACTGCATTTGCATATTGCTTTAATTTTTCGTTTACCGATGGAAGTGATGATTTTAGGGTGCTTATGGCGCTGTATTAAGAGATTATGGAGGGCGAACCGGTTATTCGATGACTTGGGGGATTCTGGATTTACTTAGCCCTCTAAATCACGCTAACATATTCCGACCTGAGAATTCCTCGGCTAAGTTGTAATGGAATTTACGTAAAACTCTACTCGGTGGATGAATAAAAATTAAATCTACAAATCATCTTCGGATGTCTGCGAAGGAAAAGAGTTCCGGATCGGATATTCCTCTTTATTATATTAGAATCACGTGCTCACCATGTTAAAAAATGTGTGAGAAACACTCAACTGACTTTGGTCCGTAAACTCGACAGCCTTATCTGTTATTCATAATGGTGCATCCAAAATCAAAATAATAATATCAATTCCATACGACATTATATCCAAATAAAATCATACACAAAAAGAAAAATAAAATAACAACTAATACACACCTCTCCGAGAGTCAAGCCACAGCTGTGGCAAAGCTCAGAGTTCACCGCGGCTCAACTAACCAGCTCATTCTTATGCACAGGCATATATAAAAAATGCACGAAGCGCGTGCTTCCCTTCGAGCAGCAGCAGCAGCAGCAGCACTCACACGCTCATGTACACACTCATACATTAGCAGCCTCATGTGTCGTTTCCTCTCTGAGCGCGTGTCGCCTTATTCTCTTGTCTTCGACTGCGCCGCTCTCGCGCAGGTATACCTACGACTGGCGGCGCGCCGCGCGAATCCGAAATCAGATCTCTTCCAGCGGCTTGTTCTCTTTGGAATTTTTTCTTTTCTTTTTTTCTTTCTTTTTGTTTTAACGCTCCAGTAATATCGATGTAGGCTTCTGAATGTTCTTAAATTTTTATTGCTTTTGTGGATGATGTGAAAGTTCGTTTTCTTGTAAAAGTGTACCGAAGGGTGATAATTTATGGATATGAAATTAAAAAATACAATTTTTGATAGAAAGCATTTGTTGAACCTCTTGTATAACTTCTTGTAAAGTAAAGGAGTTTAATTATTCAACAACTGCCGGCAGTAGTGCGCCAGTGATGCAGTAGTTGTCCAGAAATCACAAAAATTCTACTTGTTACTAGTTGTTCAGTAGATGGTAAATAAATTACTAATAATTTTCCCAGTAGTTTAGTCAAAGTTATCCAATAATTATTTTCGTAAGGGAAGTTGTAACATTATAATAGTTTAATGATATATCGCTTACGAATAATAGAATAATCAGCAGCTAAACCAAGAGTATCAATTGTTTTCGAATTATATATTTTTTTAATTCGACAATGACACAAATTCAAAGCGCTATTATCAAACTGAAAAAACTCGCCGGCGATTCTAAAAAAACCCAGTCCCGTTCTGTCAACGCGGCGCACAAAAACATTCAGCCGTGCAGTCACAGAGCTGATAACTTCATAATACGACATCCACACTCGCGCGCTTAGAAAAAACAACTCCAAAGACATTATTCATCGAGCCATCCCATCACAAGAAAGAAAGAGCCAAGTAAGAAAAGCCAAGAGCCCAAAAAAGAATCATCTCGCAAAAAAGTCCAATAACATATCCCCAGTCCGCCAGAACATCTCCATACAACGCTCCCATACACACACACCCCCATTCTCTCTCTCGCTTGTCGCGTCTTTCGCTTTCGCAGACTGTGCGTCGCTCTGCGGGTCCACCGCGACGTATATATATATACATGCATGCATGCATGCACGCCCCCGCCATATATACATGCGAAGAGCCGCTCGCAGGAAGGTCGCTTTCCTTCCTCCTCTACCGTACTATATTATACTCCCGCTCTCGCGCTTGGCTCTCACTCCGCGCTGCTGTATACTTACTCCCAGAGCTCCAGCTCGACGCGCCGCTCAGTCAGTCGTAGCTCTGCGCTGCGCGAGTGTGCATCGTTAGCTCCGTGCCGGCCGCCTACCACTGCCACTGCACCGTGCGTGCTTACAGTGCTTTTTGTATTGACAGTGCCGTTCAAGGAATTTCGTTTATCCATCTCAGGATTTTTGTTTTTTCGATTTTTTTCCTATTAGTTCTTTGTTAAACGATTGGTTTCTTGCTGGTGCGGGAGTGATTTGAGAATTAAGCAAGGAAACTTTACTGGTCTGCGGCCGACAGAGATTCTTTCCAGCGCAAAGGAAGTGACTTGTGATTTCGCGCTTTTTCGGCCTGCTCCGAAAAAGAAGAAGCCGAGGATCGCCGGCGCACGTGCTACAGATAAATACATCGGCAAGTGCGCTCCGTACAGCAGGCTCGGTAAACAGACTTGCTTTCTGCGCGCCCCGAGTCGCTCAACTCGAGCATTATGGATAGCTCAATGCCGCCGGTTTGCCAGGCAAACGCGCGTTTCTTGCATTGACGCCAGCCCAGCGCAAAAAGCAACCAGACAGACAGACAGAAGCAGAGATCGCATCGCGACTGCACCAGCTTCGTGTGACTCTACGGTAAGACAAGTCTGTATACATACATGCGTGCAGCGTGCACTTGGCGCAAAGGCCTGTGTCTAATTAGTCCGACTCGCGCCGAGTACTATTAGGATAAGCTATGTGCAGCTAGCTGAACGTATACATACATACGGCAGCCCTCCGCGGAGGATTCAATTAAGAGTCTGTGCGCGCGTCGCGTGCTTTGCATTCGTTTACAAGAGTGCGGGTACCCTTCTTTTTTCTTCCTCGCCACCTATGCGAGACGCCACTATGCGCTTTTCTTTGCGCACTGCGGCTTTCCGGTTGCTATGCGTGGGATTTAACGAGTACCGCTATCTTTAGATACGATTACCGAAGCTTTTACGGATTTTCTTGCCTTCGGATTGTTTTGGTTTCCAAAGGGGCGTGTATTTTCGGTTAGATAGCGAGGGGACATGAATGGGTAGACGCGATCATTTTATTATTCAAACTAGCTGTTGAAATCGTATGTTTGATGCATCGAGCTTTCTTGCATTTTATCTTTGTCGTTATTTTATGTAGGAGGTTTTACAAAACTCATGCACTGCGGGGACATTTTGAATTTTAATACATCCGTACCTCAAATAGCTTCAATTAAAAACAAAACCACTCGATTCACCGTCAACCCAGAATTTTTTCCCAGGCGCACGACTCATTCATCGCAACAATACCGAATACATCAATAATAAATCAATGCACAAAATCCATCATTAACATATCTCGCTCGAACACTAACTCTCGCTTACATAGGAAATTATTTAAAGCACAGTCCGAAAGATCCAACTCATCTACGCTATAAACTCGTCCTCCCTTACACAGCCTCTACATTGTGTCCACGCATAAAACGACATCCTTCCATTCGAAAGTTCCGCTGCCGCTCCAATACATATCCGCCCTCTCGACGATCTAAAGTGTATTTTAAAGCTCCCAAGAGAGAAAGAGACTAAGCAGCCCGTGACTCTTTGCTCTCTGCACTTGCCCCGCGCAATTGTACCAATAGCCGGGCGCACAAAGCGCCCAGCTGCATCCGCAGGTATATTTACCTCGCGCACGCACCGCACGCCCCCCTCCCTCTCTGTCTATATATACATAAAAGACGCGGCACTTCCTGTCTGCTTTTCATCGCGCGGGCATCGATCCTTCTTTTTTCACGAGAAAAGCCGAGCGGACGCTGCTCCAAGCTGGCCGCGTCGATCATTGCGTCGATTTCACTTCCATAACTTTCGAATTACGGGCAGATTTAAGACTAAGCGATTCTGTTGATAGTTTGCTCTTTTTGGAGTAATGTGAATGCTCTTATTTCAGCAATTATTAGAGGCGCGGCGACTCCGCGGACGCAGCTGTGTTTATACGCGTTGCGCGCTCGTTTTGTTTAGATGAATATATATTGAGCTTCTCGGAATGCTCGCTTTTTAGAAATAGCCTCGCGTTTTCTTGCCTTTTTCAATTAGATCTTTTATTTGTGTGTCCGCGTGTCGTATGTATTATGGATGAGTTGAGCCTTTGACTTTCTCTCTTCTGCCATTGCATTACCGAGCCGGTAATGATTTTATAAAGTTTTGGGTTGGACGATGAAAATTGAGCGTGAAATTAGCTGTGCGAATTATTCTTGTTTTGATTAGATTTTAATGAAAACTTGTTTGTAGGGGAGATCCTGGCTAATTTGTAAATCTAATTATTTCACGCAGTTTGTAATAACTAAAAAACGGTACTACTTTCATCAATATTCAATCATAAAAAAGACTATTTTCTATTTCTGGCTGAATTTAAATTTTATATAACTATAATATTAGCAAAATAATTTGCCGCACTCTCCCTTACTATTCTACTTTTTTATAAAAAATGTTTTTTTTTCTTATAACAATAAATAAAAATAATTTCAAACCCTTCAATTGCATCATTCGTAGTTTTTCTACTATATACACTGTTTTAGCATATTACACCCCTCCACTTCAGCCCTTAACCAACCCATTGTCTACGCCCCATTTTCACTTACCGTCGTTGCTATGTGCACAGGAAACGCCGCCGCAGCAGCAGCAGCAGCAGCAGCAGCCAGAGTAGCGAGCATCAAGAGCCGGGATGCTGAAGCACGTGTCGGTGTCCCCGTGGCGGGGCCGCTCGGACAGCGTGAGCCTCGCGTCGAGCGGCGGCGCGAGCAGCTGCGGAAGCGGCAGCCCCAGCCCCGGGCACACGCCGCCACCCTCGAGGGCCTCGTCCTGCGCCTCTCTGGCGCCCCTCACCGCGCTCTCCAGCTTCTCGCCGGCCGACACAGCCCCACAGCAGGTCAGTACCCACTATACGTCACCCTTCATCTCGCGCACTTTAGTTGCGGGCGAGAACTTTTTTTTTTCTTTTCGCCCTCCGCCCCCCTGGGGCTGATGGCAACCGAGCTTGTTTGCTACGCAAACGCTTTCGCCGCGTACTTGAAGGATGCGGTAGGCTGCGCGTAAAAGAAATGTTTATTTTTTTGGTTTTTCTTCTTTTGTGAAATTACGGGCATTTTTTATGGAGTGTCAATTATTGTGAATACAATCGAATTGAATAATAATGGGAGAATAAATTACAAATTATAATTTTATAAATAATTAAATTTCAACGATAAAGAACTCTTGTCAGTATATATTATTCGCGTATATATTTGAACTGTAGCGCGTTCATGTGAGAACTGGGGTAACAGCTCAATGCTCGCGCCTCTCGGCAATAAAAGCAATAACGCAGATGAAAAAAAAAGCAAAGAGTGGCGCGAACCCGCCAAATGTCTACAATGCGCATGTTAACTAGCCGTGACATCACTCGCGTAACGCAAATCGGCCGGCAGACAAAACGAATTGGAATTAATTGAGCCAGTCTCGCGTATCCACTGGCTCTCGACTCGTTATCTATCCCCCGATCGCTCAGCGGGTATTAATACGTCAAGCGAGCGCGAACGAAAAGGAATAAACAGGCGCCTCTGTGGAATTCCTCGGTCAGAAAGACGCGGGGAACGGAAAAATGTGTAAGCCTGAGAGATAGAAAGAGAGCGGGCTGCATCATGAGAAAAAAAAAGTGCCGGGGAGAATCCGGGCTTTTCGATTTCTCACGATCGGGCCACGAGAGCAGCAAGTGCACTGTGTCGTGTGGTTTCGTGTCCTTTTTGCGCTCTCGCGGACAGCCAGCGCGTAACTCGATCTCCTCGAGAACTCCCGCGCTCGCTCCGGGACAGAGAGAGAGAGAGAGAGAGAGAGAGAGAGAGAAAGAGAGATGCGCTCGTTTCGAAGAGAGGGAAGGCGTTCATTACATGTGTTGCTGCGGCCCTTTTTTCCGTAACTTTGCGTCATAAGAGCGTCCAGAGATCGCATTTATCTTCCGCGTGTATCCGGCCGGAAAGTCGAGGATTTTTCTCGAAACTAGGAGTGCTTTTTTCGAAAAACAAATCAAGGATTCGAGTGTACCGCTCTACGGACGAGGAAGCGGAACTCTTGAGTGATCCGGGATGTGGAAAAGGATCGTTTCTTTTTTTTTCACAGCTTTTTTCCCTTTTATTAGATCCGTAATATTTCGCATCTGCAATTTAATTGGCAGGAATATGAGTGATTTTCTTGATTTGGGATTCTTACACCAAAGCGAGACTTATCGCATTAAACGTCATTTACCGATATGTAGAAGCTTAAAGAGACCATGCTGATGTATATTCGATGCGCGAATCGTGCTTTAAACGATACATCGCAACTCGCGCACATCTGCTCAGTTTTGTCCGGAGTTTATTTTCACATCTCAAAACCCAGCGGGCCCGTCCATTTCTCCCACATCACGACGAAATGTAAACATTTTCGCGCCAATTTCCACCGAACTCTGTACCTATCTATACACTCAAGCAGTAAATTCAGTTGCAAATTCTTGCTTGGAAAACGAGAGGCATCTTGTTCTCGTCAGGCCGATCAGCTCAATAATCGGCTCTGACATAACGCAAAATCGAGCATGAGCGTTTCGTCGGAAATAAAGAAGCATCGCGCTCAAGTGTTGTAGGATGGCGTATAGGATGGCTTCGAAATCGAGTCGAGGACTTTTCTCTCCTTGAAACGTTTAAGTGCCCTTTCAGCGGATCCATAGCTTGCTCGAGCGAAAGAGAGAGAAAGAGGCTATATACGCCGGCTCATCCTCTCGCTTTTTGTTTCTCCACTCTCTCGAAGGGACGAGAGAGAGAGAGAGAGAGAGAGCGAGAAATGTTTTCTGTGAGAACTTCTCACTCCGAGTCGTCGCACATCATCCGAGAGAGCTCCGAGGCGAGAATGATGAAAAAAGCATCTGCCGCGCGAAAGCCTCCTGCTCTTGTTTTGTCGCTTTTTTGCTTTGTTTACGAGCTCCGTAAGCGGCAAGTGCCAACTACGGGAACTCGCTTTTTTCCTTATCACGATTACAAAATCCGAAGGAGCCTCAAAAACGAACAAGATGCACCTATACAATGTAATAAATACGTCCTCTGCAAGAGCATGTAGCTGCTCACGATGAGAGAGAACCAGCTCATTAATCCAGCTGGAAGAAAAATCGAGCCTAAAGGGCTAAATTATCCCCGCCTCGGAAATTGATTACGGCGATGAGCGCCGAGAGATAAAGATATCGATACCAGCGCAAATGTCATCCGCGTGGACATAGCAGGCCGGCACCTGTTGCCGCGCGCGTACATATACATAATAAACGGCGTTTCCCCCTGAGGCGACTGCGCGCGCGTGCGCGCGTGCCCATGGATCCAATCCGGTTTCGAACCGCGAGGGACAAGTTATGCCATAACGTGTCGCTGTGTAGTCGTGGCGTGCTCGTTTACGTAAGATTTGCCGGCTTTCGACATTGTTTCGCGGGACGCACGCGGATATTGGGAGTTTAGCGGGGAATTTTTATTTCGTCGGCTGTATATCGGGGTCGCGATCGTGGATTCTTGGAAAAGCGATCGAGCGGAGATTCCGAGCGTTGATTCGCTTTTATCGGCCGCAGTGTGTTTAACGGTTTTATCGCCGGCAGATTAGACGTTTGCGCGATATTTACTTTTTGCCGGAGCTCCGGCTTTATAACTCAATCTGAGCGTGATTTTAATGGCTTGAAACTGCACTGCCTGACGTTAAATAGTGATAAAGTTTAACGTAACCGACTAAAGGTACCTTCTAACATTTTTTTCCAAGTACTAATAATTTATGAAATTATAAGCGTACTAAAAACAGTACTTTCAGCTCTCCAAAAATAAAAATCGAATGTAAAAATTTGCCTTAATAATTTCTCGCAAAGTCGATCCAGCAAAGGAATCGGCTTTGTCCAACCGAGAGATGCAAGGAGCTCAGGCAGGCTCGCGCGTCTGCCGCACGTGAACTTGATTTGCGAGCTACAGCGGGGGTCTCCCTCTCTTTCTCACTCGGCAAAGTCATATTACAGCACGTATATACGGCCGTTCCGGTACTGATCGCGCAGACCTGTATATGTCTCCTCTCCCTCTCTCGCAACATCCGCGCGGCGCGCCGGCCCGTGCTTCCGGTTTTTCTTTTCTCCGAGCTGGCGCGCGCTCGCGACGCGGGCCCCACAATGCCGAGATATCCCGCTGCTGTACGCGAGCGAGTTGCATAGGATAGATGTGTGTAGCGAGGGCTAATCTCGCTCGAAGGATCTCAAGCAGAGAGACGTCCTTCGGGCCTTGGAGCACGCGCGCCTGCGTTTATATATACATATATACGCACGCACTTTTGTTTTCGTTCTCCCGCATACGTGAAAAATCGCGATTCCCTCCAGGATCGCCTTTGTTATTAGAGGTGATTCCTTTGCTGAGCTGACGCTGTTGCGTTGGACGAGAAGTGAGGGGCTTTTAGATAGATACGGGTATGCTTGGAATATCAACATTTTTACATAGTAATTAATTTAAAGAGTATGTAAACTATAGGACTTTGCAAATTTTAAAGTGCATTGTGTTTTTATTTTTATGCACGTATTAACGTTAAACAAGGAAACGATAATTTTGCAACACCCGCACAAACAAACAATATTTTAATAAATTGTTTTTTCAAACAAAAAACAAATCCAAAAAAAAAAGCCACGAAGTACGCAATACAATAATCCAGATTACAATAGCTAGCATGAGCGCGAAAAGGGTAATTTTGAAAAAGCCAAATTGCTCTAGCTCAGACTCAATTCTCTCTAATGTTGGTCGGCGCTCAGCAGTCCGAGTAAGATCGAAGCGAAGAGCAAAAGTACGCGATTCGCGAGCCGTCTGAAATTTTTCGGAAGGACGAACGTATCATTAGGGGAAGGCCGACGATTCAAGCAACCGAGCGCTCCGCGCTATCGGCGAAGGTAAGGCTGCTCGAGAGCCAGAGCGAAGGGCGAATTTAGCCGAGGATGAGTTTACGCATCGCTGCCCGTGCGAAACGCCGCTTCGGCATTATCTCCTTCGCGTAAAATAAAGGACGCCCGCCAGCGACGAGGCGGAAAGAAGTGGATTTTCGAATCGCGCTGCAGCTTATTTGCAAGTCAAGAATATTCCCTTTGTCACGCTGACTTGTATATAATTATGTTTTTAATTGATTTTTGTTTCTTAATTGTTAAAATGATATATCTTTACGAAGCATATATTGATAATATTCCTCTGACAATATTGCTTCCGATTAAATTTGCAAGAAGATCGTAAGGAATAAAAAGCATGTAAAATATGATTAAAAAGAGAGCAATCGAGCGAGAGGCTACTGGCTCGATCGGCCCTCCGGAGGAAGCAGGAAGTAGCACTCGATTTAATAAAGCATGTTTGCCGCGTTAATTGTACAGAGAGGCATAGTCGGCTCGCGCTGAACTCGCCCGCATGATGCTCGTCGAACGCTCGGCCGAGCGGCGAGGCCGACAGCGCGCCACAATTAAATGCCTAACAATCGCCGTTAATCAGGATACGACTCGTATTCCGCCTCTCTAACTCTCCGTTCCTGTCTCTTTCTCTTTTCTACGTATACGCACGCAGGCGTGCAGCGGGCAGCGGCACTAGCCAAGGATGACGATCCCCCATATCGATGACCCCGCGAGACCGTATACGCACGCGCTCAACGACCCCTAAGAGCGACAATCCAGACCGCTCTTTATCTTCCTTTTCTATACTCGCGCGCGCGCGGCGACTCTACAATGGCGAGGAGCGCGAGATTGCCGGGGGATTATGTAAAATTGAGCACTCGCGCCGATAACCGAGCTGGCCGCGTGGGTGCCTATGTGCGCGCGTGGGCTTTCCTCGGGCCGGTTTCCGGAAGGTCATTTGAATTTCAAAAGGTGCGCCTCGAGCGCTTGTGTATGCGCAAGCCTAAGAACGAAAAAAAGATAAGTATAATGCTGTTTTTCAAAACAGACTGTTGGCGTGATGGGATTGACCGCGGAGAGGTTTTAATTGCGATTGCAAGCTGAGCGTTTATTTTATTTTAATGAATTTCATATGCTGTGGAATGTTTGGATTTTATTCAGAACGATTCGAGTTTGTGATTATGAATAATGAATAAACGAGGAGACTGAATGGTGATAGCAGTGCCGATTGGGAATGCTTCATTAAATTCAAAGGCGTAAGATTTTTATAACGAGATGCTTGAAACTTAATCATATCTTTTAATAGCGCTCAGCGATCGCTTCATTAATACCAAGCGTCTCCAAAAATGCTCGCTTCACGCCTAAGAAGCGGCCCAACAAGCCATTTCAATAAATTCATCAGGTTTATTAGAAAAACCTGTTAATCAAATGAAGATGCATCATAAACTCGCTGAAATACGGTATACGGCGTCGAGGCTCGAGAATTTTGGGAGAATAAAAAAGCTCTCTGTTTACATATCGCCGCTCGCTCGGGCGCTTATAAAACTTTCTCATGGAATAAATCAGCGGCAGGCGGCACATTCCAGTGTCGATCCAGTTACCGACATCTCATACCGATCGTCTATTTCAGGCTCGTCTTCGAGGGGCGCGTGTATAATTATAGGCTCGCGAGCGGCGAGTTCGACTCGCATATTAAAGTCGCCGCGTCTATACGTTTTTAGCTGCGGCTGAGTCTATACCTGCTGCACACGTGTGTATTACGAGTCGCGAGAGTAAATGCTCAGGTGCGCGCGGGCCTTTTGTGCGAGGGAAACGCCTGTTTAAGCCGTACGTACGTGTGTGTGTACTCCATTAAAATTGTTTGCGCTCGGTAGGAGATTTATAAGCGCGCTTGTAAGTCGTTTGGGCTTTCTTAGAATTTAATAAATTACACTATTTTGCCTTTGGTTGGTTGAACTGGTCAGAAGTAAACTTTAATGTTTACAGTGAAATATTGAATATTGTTATACTGTTTTATTCTATGCGAATTTCTAATTAGCCTGCAATCAAGTCTCTGTCATAAAGTTGTCTCAAGTTTAACTATAATTAAAGAAATTTCATAACGAATCAACTTCACAATACAACCGCCACACACAATCCGATGTAAGAATACATGGACAGCTCATAGAGAAGAAGTGACGAAACACAGTCATTTTTTTTTTCATTTTATCTTTACGGAAAATAGAAAACTTTCACTTGCGAAAGGACGGAGGGCCGCCTATTTCCCGCTGTCTGAAATCAGTGACAGTTTTAAGAGACGAGGGAGAGAGAGAGAAAACTCGACAAGAGGAAATAAGACAAATCAATTGACCGTTGAGCAAGATTAGAACCCGTGTTTTCTTTATCCGAAGGGCCATTCCGCTTAAACAAATAGTAAGCGCGGCAGCAGCGGCGCAATCTCGAAATAGATTAGATATACGCCCGCTCTATTCCAGCGGAATTCATCCACGCATCTCTCCGCATCGTATCTTACCGATTGTAAATCAGCTAGTAATTCGTATACACAAAAACCTCCGAGCATCGAGAATAACTTAATCGTCGCTCGACAAAGGCCGAAAATTTCGCTCTCCGCAGACAAGGACGAGACGGCGCGATGGGAATAAGCAGCGCGCTTGTATATCAAAATTTGACCGAGGCATTGTCCTCGCGACGGCCTGCTTATCTATATTCCCGTGACATCTTCTATCGTCATTCCCATGGTTCCCGTCGTTTACTTGGAAAAAAAAACACATACACACGGCCGAGAGATAGAGTAGGCGCCGGAGCGCGTGATGTATGTAGTATGCGCCTCACAGCAGCCCGAGAGCCTCGAAAGTTTTTGCAATATAAACGCGCGTGTATATGCACACACGCGAGTTCGATGAATCATTTGTATTCGCGTCAGCAGGCTTGAGCATTCGTTTTTTTTACAAAATTACTTTACGAGCATTCATCTCGCTTTTGTTGCAGATACGAAGTTAAATCTTAATGAGCTTGTCCGTGCTTTTGTCTCCGCACAATGAAGTGGACGTTAAATTTCTTTATGACACGACGTTTGTCATTTTGCATTTACGCAAATTGAAAATTCGATGTGACTTGTTATTTCGATACTCTTTCTCCATACACTATTGTACCGAAGAAAAACTTTCGATTTCACAATAAATTATAAAGCGATTAGTGGGCCGCGATTAACGCTCTAGCTCACAGCTATTTTCGAAATCCACACCGGAAAAAAAACCTAGGGAACCTATCCGAAATTAGATCCACTCACATACAAAACCTTCACGGGAAAAAATCACCATAACAAGCAACCACTCTCCAATTTGTTCATCTAACAACAAGGCCAAGATGCGCGCTATCCAATCAAAAAATCGCGCTTACGTCAAGCCGGCAGGTGAGTCCCGCGAGTTGCGATTCAGGCAACGCGCCATGCGTAAACTGTTCCCCCCACTCTTGTAGCAGCAAAAGTGCCAGTCGGAATTAATGCGAGAGCTGCTCCAAGTCGTGCGTATGAATACGCGAGGACGATTACGGGCATTGCATAATGCGTAATTTCCGTCGTTAGTCCGCAGGAGCCAGCTGATCGTCAGCAGCGCGAGATGATTACTGCTCGAGAGTAGGACGAAACTGCGGTATTTCCTAATCGGCCTTTTCAATTATTCCGCACTTTACAAACATCCTGCCTCCGCCTCTCTTTCTCTTCATCACTGATAATTCCTCTTGTACGTATATGGAGAATCGCGCGCTATTTGGATCAGGAATGTTACGCGTATATGTATATAGTAGCGAGCTCGTGCTGGAATGCTAATGGAAACTCAATTGTGTTACGGCTAATTAAACACGGACAAATAAAAAGATTAGCCGAATTAACGGATTTGCCGGAATAAAGGACGAGCGCGCGGGGCTATAGCTTCTCTCTCTCTCTCTCTCTATGGCGGCGCGGAGGTGATCTAAAAATACGGCGAAAACAATAAAAGTCGAAAAGAGGGAGCGCTGGAGATTTCTTCTAATGAAGCGAATTAGAGCGGACTGACTGGTAATTGACATAGTTGACGGAGAGTGGACCAAGGTCCAAAGCCCGCTCGCCGCCGTCGAGGCGGCTAGACAGCCGTGTAAATTGAGATTTTCACGATTATTTTATTGTTATCATCGAGGCGCGCGCGAGTCTAAAGTTCACCAGGGGGGCACAGTTGAGAGCTCGTTTTTCATCAGACTTATGACTGTTCTGGAACATTGAGGAGGTCAAAGTTTCGTTAAATTACAACCAGTGCTAGATAAATGCTTAAACAATTAAACTTAAAAACTAACCCTATAGAAGAAAATTGCACTTATTCTGCGAAGAAATTCTGGTCAACTCATATTGATGCTGATCGAGAAATCCTGTTGAACTCAAAATGTCCCAATTACCCAATTCCAAATTTCTCACAATAAAGAGTAAGAAAAATTGTAACTTTTTTAGCCGTTATAAAAAAAAACCCAGAATCCAAATTAGCCAAGCAGCACGCGCCAAAGTAAATCCGTCACCCGCTGACTAAATCCCATCGAATTAAAGCGCATTTGTCAGCGTCGGACTCCCCCATAAGTATATACATACAGCAGCGAGTCTCCGTTCCGCGCGGTAGCAGCTCAATAAAGCCAGTCGCGAATTCCTGACCCGTGACTTTGCTCTGGCTGCGCTTTCACTGCTTTGCACGTGGCGCATATTACGCGAAAGGTGCGCTAACGGGTCATTCGGACTCTCTCGGAAGTCGGCCGATATATCGCACGGCGCAACTGCTTGATCGAGACATTCTGCAACTTACCGGCCTGCATTTACATATTCTCCGCGAATCGACCTTTTTATCGATCTATATTCAAGCCCTTTGTGTGTTCTGCTCTTGTTGGACAGACAAGTTGCGAAAGCGCCATTTATCCTCAACGCGGCCGATATACATACTCAAAGTGGCAAGTATATATATATTCGATTAATACCCGGCGGACGCGAGGAAGAGCGTTTTTTATTTAAAGCACCGTATATAAATATTTAATATATCGCATGCGCAGCCGCAAAGGCCGCTTGAGGAAATTGGTCCGCTCCCATGATACCAGAGGCACAAAGCAGCCCTCGTGTCCTGTGCATTGTGAACCAGGCGAACGCGCGCGCGCGCGCGCGCAACGTGTCATTATTCATTATATCTGCGGGGCGAGGCCCGCCGAGGAATAATAAACGCAAAAAAAAAGGGAGCGTACGCATTCGTCATTGTTATTCGCCGTCTTGCGGCCATCTGCGTCTTACCGCAATTGCGAAGAAAGGGCAGAGAGCTGGATCCGCGCCCAGATGTTGTATACAGCCTCGTCGCGGGAGGGGCGAGGGAAAAAAAAGGGAGAAGAGGAGAGAGGAAAAAGAAAGAGGCAAAGCGCGCACAAAGCGGAGAGAGAGAGAGAGAGGAATTTCGAGGGCGGTCAGAGGCGCCCGGCCGCACGGCAGCTTTGCTCCTCGTGCAGCGATTCGGACACGCGGATTCGCCGCTTTTTTTACGCTCGAGCTTTGTGTGTGCGCACGTAATCCTGGCAGTCGCTGCTGTAGCCACGCTCTCGTGACTCGCTGAAAGTCTGCAATTTCAGGCTCAGACGATGGTATAATCGTCCAAGATGGGGGAGCACGAGAAGGCTTTAAAGCAGATTTCGTTGGAATCGAGGGGAGAAAGGGTGATGCCAGTTTAAAAGTACGGGCCTTTATTGAGACGTTATGAATTGCTTTTTCTTTCTGCAGTTTTGATAACAAATTTAATTTTATAGATCGATAAGATAAACTGTCTGGAGAATTTTTACAGAACGATTTCCGTCGTATGAATTATTTTCATGTAAGAGATGAGAAGAAATAGAATAACAGCTCATGAATTTTAAATTACGATCAAACAACTGCAAATAGAATGAAGCCGCTATTTTCTTTTTATTGTGTCATCCTTCAACGTTCAGCTAATGAAAACGGCAATCTCTTATAAAATCGTTACGCCTCATTTCCAGTAGCAAAAAGCCTGGAATTCCCCTGGTAAAGCGTAAACGCGCGCACGCGCGCGCATCGGCGAATTATTAATCTGGAAAAAGCTAGGCTCGTTTCGTCAGCGACGCCACTCCAAGGATGGATGGATTCCGAGAATGCAATTCAAGCGGCCCACGCATAGCATTAAAGCTCAGGCGCGCGACGCGCGTACGCGGAGTGAGAGTGGAAGAAACGGCGCTGATGACACGAGCTCCTGTAATCGCCTTGTATGGCCAAATCGACAGCCGATTGATTATATCCTCGGAGCGTGCCCAAGACTGCGTGGGCGGCTTGTTTTATTTTCTATACTGCCTGCGGTATCGTGACACTTTAAAAGCCTGTTTGATTAATCGGGAATTGAAAGGGGATATGAGAATCAAGAAGCTGCTGACATTCGTTTTGTTGGCCGAGAAAAAACTTCATTATAGTTACTCCTAGACATTCGAATTTACTTTGGGCTTAATTAGGTCCTAAGTAAATTAGAACTTTTTAATTTTCGATTCGGATAAATTAAGCTACACAAAAAAAGGTTTATAAATGCGGCATTATTTTTTGGCATAATTATAACTTTTTTTCTCCGTCATATGTATAACAGTATACCGATTTTGTAGATCGGCTTGAAAAACTTGTATCTGGATCAATCCGAGTTTCCGGAAAAACAGAGCTTCTAGACGAAGCCATGAGCAGAGGCATCAGAAAAAGCACTACTAATTTGTCGCTAACGCGGATCCGAGCTCAGAAGAATCGAGCTCACACGAGAGCTCAGAGCGGTATTTTCTTCAATTCCTCAACCTCTCACTTTCTTTTCACGGTCATCGCTCGGCGCATTCTATCCCGTTTTTCAGAGCAACCTCGCGTGACGTGGATCCTCTGCGAGGCGCTCCGCATTTTTTTCCTTTTTTCTATGCTTTTTCTTCATCACGGGGCGAGAAACTCGCTCTCTCGAGCCGATCGCCCCGCAAAAACGCCAAGTGGAAAAGAGAAAATCCGAGATATTGAATTCATTGGGATTATTAAATGGTCGTCTGCTCAGTAACTAATTTAATTACATTTACACATAAACACTGTTACAATCTATAACGGTAAAGTAGATTTACAATCTTAAAATCAAATGATCCGTCTATAAAACCATTCGAAGCGCAACAATCATCCAAGGTTTAAACTACATCTTTCTAGCAAGCATCGCTTACAAAGAGCAGGTAAGCACTTGTAGCCCGAAGCTCGCAAAAACCTTAATTCCTAGAGTTGAATCAAGGTTAATGGCGTAGCAACCCCTGACCGACTTGGCTCTACGCGCGTGCCCGCAAGTTTTTCCATCGTTCGACCGTCTCGTTTTCTCCTTACGCTCGCCGTATACAAAACTCGCTCGCGGCTGCGCCGGCGATCGGCTCCCGCGGGCGCTTAAAACCTGTTCGCGGGTTATTAAGCCTCACGCGAGAGCAAAAAGTGCGAAAAAAATCCCGGCACCGAGCATCTCGTCTTACCTCTTTCTCTCTCTCTCTCTCTCTCTCTCTCGCTCGCTTGTGCGCGTGCGGAGAAAATAATCATCTCTTGTTCCTGCGCCCTGATGATTTTTCATCGCCACGCGAGCGATCTATTATATGTACCGCAGTGGACCTTTATAGATAGTTTTTTCTCGCTTATACGCGACGAGGGCTTTTATCTTGGAAGAACGGCCAATTTTACGGCTAATTGTGTAGAGGAGGGGAGAAAAAATGAAAAAATGATCTGGCTAGAAATTCTTTAGCCTCGTCATCGTTGAAAGCAGGTCAAAAAGAAGAAGAGGAACGATCCGAGCCGATTACATAATGGTCTGCAGTGATACTTTCGGTCTTTATATGGCTTTTGACCGGCGCTGCTGCAGCCGACTGTTATTTCCTGCTCCGTCTACATATATAACCTGATTTGCATATTATCTCGGCTCTCGTTTCGGCGCTAGCTGCCGAGCTAGCTCGAAATATCAGTATCGGCGGAAGCTCTAACAAATGACTCTCGATCGATCCTGAATCGCTCGTACTGTGCGTAAAGACTTCCACGGAATACGTATATATGTATAGAGCGATAAAGCAGCGCGCTTTTCATATACATATATACATACTCGCGCTCGGATAAGCTTCTATCGCGCATAAATCCCAGTCAAACGAATCTTTCATCTTTTGCGTTAGGCAATCGTAATGTCGCCACGATATTTAACAGTACGTCCATTCACTTAATTTTATCTCCGATATTGCCGATTTTTTTTCGAACCAAGCATCGATCGCGCTTTATTGCCTATATACTTTAATACTCTCTCAAACAGATCGCGGCTTGAGATATATATCTACAGAGTCGATGAACGAAATTACTATATGAAACTGATTCGAGGTAACGTCACGAGTCGCAGCCCTTTTTTTCTCCCTCTTCTTTAATTCAGTTTTATTACGTTTATAAACAAGGGCCGTCTTTATCTCGTTCGACTCTGGAAAAAAGGCCGTTTCCTCCCGCGCCGCAGACAGACTGAGCTATATCAAGGTGTACACAGAGAGGCTCCGCCCGTGATAATAGCGTGTGCCTGGCCGCGTTTGAACTTATGCAAACTCTAGCCGCCCGTCGCGATTGCGGGCGCTCTACAGCAGCGCGTGAGAAAAGATCGGGGCAGTGTGTATACACACTCGGAGATATATAAATATATACGTGTACCGGCGCAGACAAACGAAGCTTAGGAGCCGAGGCTAAACGATCTTGGCACACGGCAGAGATGAGATCTCAGCGCGAGGGGAAAAGGCATTTTTTCCAAATTAAAGTCTCCCTTTCACTTTGCGCTGCTCTCGCGGGAAAAGTAACGATTAAAACGCGCTGATAAATCGAGGAAAAAACAATGGGAACGCGCGAGCGCGTTGTTCCAGCACTCGCTTGACTCTAGTATCGGTGAGCCGGCCGATTCGGAAGGCTGGAGTCGGAGCAAACGACCGGAAATGAAACGCGTACAGCACGCGAAACGCGCGCGCAAGCATATGTACATGACGGCCCGGCCAGTACACGTCCAGAGTGATTGACCGGAAACAGCGGAGCATAGAGAAAATCTCGTTACGCGCTAGCCCCCTGATTCGCGCGCGCGCCTGGCTAATAATGGAATTCTACGGGCGTTCGTCGCCGGAGGAAATAAAAAATTGACACACATACCTATTTCTCGCTTGCCGAGCGTGTATAATTTTTTTAAGGACGCTGGGTCATTTTTTTTTCATAAAAGTTGATTTGAAGTTTACGGTAAACAGAGAGGATTAATCGTGGATTAGAGTACATGGAATATTTCGTAATTTGTTACGAGAATCAAATCGATGTTTCATCTTGGAGAATAATAAATCCGAGCTCGTTGGCGACACTTGATCAACGCTTCTTTGATGGAGGAAACATTCCTGTCACAGTACACGAATTAGTGACGCCTGATAAATTACAGCCGAACGAGGTTATAAAGTGCCGCAAGAATTCCCATATAATCTACCTAGTCAAAACGACTTTTCAAATCCATCTAATGTTTGCTATACTCTCGATGACTAAAGCCGATAATTAAACGATTGATCCGGCACACGATAAGCTAACTCACTCTCGCAATTTTCCCCTAAACTCTCGCAATTAGCAAATTCCATAAAATTCGAGCAGCTAATGAATATACATTTATAAAGGCACATAAACGTCGCTCTAATGCAGATTTTCACGCAGGCCGAGGCCGTAACGAGAGAAACATTTACTTAGGCAGACCGGCGTACAGTGGCGGTCATTCATTGCGCGCGGCCGAAAAAAAGGGGCGACAGAGAAAGTAATCTCCAGCTGGAAATGACCGTGCCGCGGCGAGATGTAAGGTAGTAATTTATAACGCTCGCGCTCCGAGCTATTTAGGTTTTTAAGCACGCTTTAAAAGCGAGAGCTCGGCTCGTTAGGCGTTAAATTGTACGCGTAGAGCTTGCTTTGAATTCGCCAAAAAATCCGGCGGCGGTGGTGCGATAAGGAAAGTTAACCTTTTTAATACAGCTGGCTATTTTAGAGCTGCGGCTGCGCGCTTCTGAGAAGGTAGCCAAGGAGCTGCATTACGATAGCTCGTATACAATGGTTTTACGAGAAAACGCTGAAAATAGACGTCGACCCCCTCGACGCGCAGTCAAGCTTTTTCTTCGGCCGGGCCGCTCGCTGGCTGCGGTTATTATTATGGACTTTCCTCGAGATTTATATTTAAGATTCTGCACCTGCAATGTATCTACTATATATATATATATACACGCGCTGCTCGATTCTTGTTTTAATAAAAATTGTTCGTAACATTCAGCAGTCACGTTTTAAATTTCATTTGATGTGATATAAATCAATATTAACTTGAAGAGATTGGATCTACAGTAAGGTTCAGTTAAGGGCCCTTGCTTACAGTTAGCTTCAATAAAGCGCGCAATTTTGCTCTGGATTCCCGAAAGGAGAAGATCGAGTGATTCAGCGCAAGCGGGAAGTTCCATGTGTATAGCGCGAGCGAAATTTATGACGATTCCGATGAATCAATTTGTTCACGCGGACAGAGTTGCGGTCAACAATGTTAGGCTTCCAAGAAAAATCTCGTCGCATTAGCATATCTTCGCGCCTGTTCTAAAGCTTTGACGCGACAAGTGTATAGGACAATTTTTCACTTAAATTCCAGAAGCCAGAAGTCAGCGATCCGGCTTCTGAAAAGAAATTTTTCACTCTAGCTGACGCCCCTTTTCCCCGTACGCGCGTCCGATCACGCGCCAAGTGCGTGCGAATAATTGACGCTTCTCGTGTTTATTATGGAATCCCAGTGCAAAAACTTGAAACTCAATTATAAAACAGAAATCCTCGTACGTAGCATTGCCGCAAAGTTGGGACAGCGTCGCTCATAGATAACACCCGAGCTTATCGCTCTGGCTGCAGTCAGGTGTAAATCGTGCCAACTGTCGCTTGCTAAGACGTGTCGCGTTCGAGCGAGAATTTACTTTTACTAATATTTTTCAAACAATATCGCTAAAACATATATTGTTTTCTCAAACACGCAGTAAACAGCAAACTGAGAGAAAGAGAGATTCATCTTGTGCGAACGTATATATCAGTGAGCGATAGAGTATTTCTCCGTAATAAGTTACTAATTGCTCCGAGTCGATATTGCTGCAATTCTACCCTTTCCTCCGCGCTTTTTATTGCGCCTCGTAAATCTGTAGTATTATCTTGCACGAGCGGCTCCGCGAGCAGCTTAACATTAAACCCTATAGAATTTAGCTCCGCGCACTACTGTGTGTACGCGCGCGTGTTATTTTATAAAGGAAATACTTATTGCTTCTAACGTTTATTTTTATATACCGGTAATAATTATTCTGTTAACTGTTATGGCTGCTAGATTGGCCTAGTAATAAAATTTATCATTAATCAAAACAGTATACTGCAGCAGCAGCAACTTGTTGCTTTGCAGAGCTGAGAAAAAGCGAAAATATTATCAAACGTAAGTATTTGCTCTAATAAAGTTGGGACTTGAAAAATGTCAAAGTCTATTAAGCGCGCGTTCCCGAGGCCGCCTCCCGTCATCGCTCTTCGAAATAAAATAACACACGAGAGATAAAAAGCAGACTACGAGAGAGCGGAGTGTATATAATTGATAGCGCAATATCGAGCATCGCGGGCCTATGTACGCACAAAAACGTCTCTCTCTCTCTCTCTGCGGAGCGCAGTGTGTTTTTCCCGTATAGAGGCGGCAGTCTTGCTCGCTCGTGAGGACGGCGTTCTTTCGAGAGGATCGCGCAAAGCCGGATGCGAGCGTTCTCTGTACACGCGGGCCTCTTGTATAATAGGCCGCTTTAGCACGCCCGGGGAGGGCAGCAGCAGCTCGCTCTCGTTTGAGACAATCAAGCCGACGGAACTCGACGAGGAGGAGAGCCCGCTCTCTCGAGGAAGGCCCAATTACGCATCTCTCTCTCTCTCCCTTTTGTATAGCAGCATAGCGCTATCAAAGCCTCGTCATTACCTTCCATGCCAGATATACATATAGAGACGAGTAAGTAGTCGCGTTCCCCCTGCGCGCGTATAGAACGTTGGCGCCAACGAGATTGTCTCGCCCTCCCCGGCTGCGCGCGCTGCAGCCACTTGGCCGCGCGGCGATTCTTCCAATGTCGCGCGCCCATCGAAATTCCAGGCCGGCATCTAGCGCTTATCTGGATGCTCTCTAAATCTCAATTAACCCAAGCTTCGACGACTCTCGTTTTTTTTTTTTTCACCCAGAGGAATTTTTGAGAGTGTGGATATATGGACAAACAGAACTATATGACTCTATTCTCGCAGTACTGAGGTGTCTATATGTGTGCAGCAAGCGCTGGTTATTAATTACAGTGATCAGAGCTATAATCCAGGCCAAATTAGAAGCACAAAGCGGGGTAATTACGGCGCTTGATTTGATAATTCAGGCTCGGCTGCAGCGGCGGCGGCGGCGGCGAAGAAGACACTCACTTTACGGCTCCGACCGTTAGCCACGCGAGCTCGCGCGCTTAGAGCGCGTGAAGAAAAGGAGGAAATTATCTTTCTCTGGCTGTATATAAGAGCAGGCGCCGCTCTACTACAAAGCGACAGAGCCGTCGAGCTCGAGCTCTGGCTTAATCTTCAGCTCTTAATTGAAGCAGAAACGAGGCTATTGATTTGCCAGTGACACTGCGGGGCGGTTTGTCGCCGAGTGGGTTTGATCGATGACTACTACTAAGTAGTCTGGAATTCAATCGTCCTGATAATGTACGTGTAAAAGCTTTTAAAGAAGAGAGCAAAAAATGCGCGGAAACGTTAATGAAGATTCGAATTGGGTTTACAGTGTATTCTTATAGCCAGTAGTAAATGAGCGATTAATGCCGTCTAGAAAGCGTCCTCGGCGAAGACCATATGTCGGCGCGAAGCAAGTACGCGGCCCCATAAACAAAAAGGTGCACAAGTAGAGAGAGAGAGAGAAAGAGAGAACAGCCGGTAGGAAGAATATAATACAAGCGCGCGCGTAAAGTTGGCCCCTTAAAGAGGAGTAAATTTTCTTAGACTCTCGGCGCTGCAGTATCGTATTACTCGGGCAAGAGAGCGCGCGCCTCGTGGCCAGTACCGTAAGTACTTGTATATCCAGGCGCGCGAAACGAGAGAGAGAGAGAGAGGAAAAAGAGAGGGCCGCAGCTGTCGTTTCCTCTCTCTCGCAGTCTCCGTCTCTCTCGGGGCACGCGCCTCCTACGCGCGTACAGGATGAGGAGGATCGATTGTCGCGAGGGCCTTGCGTGTATAGCGCATAAGATTGACCGGAGACAGCAAAGGAGCGACGAGGGGGCTTTAAACGCCGAGAGAAGGCTTTGTTTTCACTGCACGCGCGAGCAAGACTGCTATACGTTTAAGTGTCAGTCACATGTGCAGCGCTGCTGCTTTCGATTTATTGGTTTACGGGGAAGCTGAGCCTCGAGCTGCAGAGGGGATGGTTGTAATATTGATATAAACTTTGAATACAAAATATATAGATTGATTGAATGCCCTCCAATTTATCTCTCTACTTGTCCAAACTCCCAAGACGTAATTCGCCTCGCATTAGGCACCCGAGCCCGAGATGCAGAGAGTTAAGCCGCAGTCCGACGCTGCAGACTGGATCTTTCTTGGCAATCGGCAAGCTGCAGCAACAGCAGCAGCAGCAGCGGCTGAATTTGCAGAAAGCTGAGAGCATCGCGAAAGAGAGAAGAAAGAGGTGTACACATCAGAGCGAGAGCCTCGACATATGGCCAGTATGCGCGCGTGTATACGACGCCCACGAGCTGCACTCCTCGCGCGCAGGAAGAACCGCATTGTCCATATACACTCAGCTCTCTGCGGCTCGCGTGCTGTTCGTTGTATTACGTTCCTCGCAAGACGCTGCCACGTGCCCGCAGCAAACACACACACACACAGCCCAAAGCGTCCTCGAGCAGCGCCGGAAACGGGTGTCGATTGAACCCTCGCCTGTATACATCTCTGTGTGGTCCTATCCGCAAACATGCGGCCGCAGCTCGCTCGATGTATACGCTCAGGATTAGAGAACAGGCGTGGTTAACACGCCGAAGCCTAATTGACAGGGGGCCTACGAATAATGAAAAGCTAATAATGCCGGAGGATTTGAGGGAAAGCCGTCGCGGCGATGGAAAAATACTCGCTTCTCACGCAGCACCGATTTAACGAGCAATTATGCAGAAAAGAGCGCCGTTCGTTAACCCGCCCGTGTGTGCAGGCAATTAAAATATGAGTCGCATACACACATGCGCCTTCGAAAGAAGCCGGCATCATCGAAATTCTGTCGCAACTGACCAACGAATACATGTAAATTGTTTAGGCGAGCTTCTACTCCAAACTGTGCGAAAGTCGGTTCTTTCTTTCTTTCTTTTTTTTTTTTTTTATTTTAGTAGCACGGAAATGCGGAGCGATACGCGCGCGATGAGGTCGCGGTACCGTTCCTCGCTCGTTCGGCTCCTCATTTTTTCTTTCTGCAATTCCCTTGATAACACTGACTCTGCGCATTTTATTTTCTAAAGCTTCTTCACTTTCGAGCCACCGTGTTTTTTTTCAACACCGCCGTATCCTCGCACACATCGCGCTCTATAGGCAAACGCGTATCTATCGGCTTGATAAGGTCGCTTCCTGCATCAAAAGCCGAGAGCTCTGGCGAAGCTTCGACAGTAGCGCGATAAAAATTTATCAGCTCTCGCGCGCAAAAAAAGAGGAAAAAGCCATCGTCGAGTTTTACGATGGCTCTCTCTGCGTATACAGGCAGAAAGAGAGAGGCGCTTCTCTTATCTGAAGAGCACATAACGAAGCTGAATGACAGAATACAGCCGCGCGGCTATATGTTTCCTGATTTCGTTCATAACTTTTTTGCTCCTAATTATCCAGCAACGCGCGCGGGAGTTTACTTTCGCGCGGCACTTTCCCGGAGCCCCATATATATCCAAACAATAGCTTTATGAAAGCCTGGGAGATCAGAAAGTCAGTTTTTGCCGATGAGAGACGAGCGCGAGATAGAAAAGAAACCAGGCAACTTAGGAACTTTTCGCGGGCGTTTAATAGCGTCGCACGGCCCGGTTTACATAACTCCAAAGCTCTCGGCGCGGGAGCGCTGAACTGCGGCTGTATGCAGCCAGAGATTGGCCAACGTCACGATGAGCAGAAACAATCTGAAATTGCCGGCTTCCTGCGCGCTGAAATTCGATTTTAATTGCCGCGCGCTTTTTCGCCGGCCCAATTCTCCTTCCCCTTTTCCACGATTCTCTCAAATAACGTGCCCACGCGCAAAAACTACAAGTGAGGCGCCTTGTGTATATTCCATGGAGCATATTTACGCGCGTATAGCCGGCCCGTCGAACAGATAAATCCCTTATCGCGTAAGATTGGCACTTTTAAGAAAGCGCGCGGCTAACATTTCGCGCGACATTCAATCTCTCTCTCTTCTTGGTCGGGCGATAAAAGTCCGCATACTGCGAGTATCGCGTATCGCGGTCTATCTGCATCGGAGCTATACTTTGCGAAGCGATAAAGGCTTTATAAATAACAAGGCGCGCGGGCGTTTCGGAGTACATATATATATCGACGGATGATACCTCTGCGATGTACGACTGCAAAACGAGCGGTAGTCTTAAAATGTAAAAGACGAGCTGCTGGACACCCGAGAAGCGACGAGCGGCCCTTGATGCGCGCGCGCGCTGACAAATTGTCCGAAGCGCGATTACGTAGCGGGACCAGAGCTGTCGTGTGGCTCCGATTCCGGCGCGACTTCAGCGATATCTTTGTCTCTCGACAGATATGACATTGGAGATCGCACCCGCAACTGGATTGCTCCCAAGGCTCCCTTGCTCTCGTGCGCCTCAGTTTCTTTTTTCGTTTTGCGATACTCGTCGCTATTAAGAAATGACGGAACATTCTTTGGTTTAAGGTTCAGGTATATAGGCATATTTTCATTTGAGTCTGCGCGACTTGCTTTATGAAGGAGGTAAATTCGAGGCGCGCCTGCGGGAAAAATTAATGAGGAAAGAATCTGGGCTTCGTTTGTTTCCTTAATATTTAGCCTGAACAATTTTAATTATTAATCTTCCGCGAAACAATCGGCTTACTGTAATCAAGTCCTTGAATATTTATTCTTTCTCGCAGCTAGTCGGCTCGCGCATAAATTACCTGAAAAGAGTCAACTATATCAAGGCGGATCAGTAGAGCTCAGCCGTAAATTCTTCAAACTGAACTGAAATTAATTTCCTCTACGAGACACGTTTACAACAGGTCAAAAGCGCTCGTAATCTGACCTCGCTACATGTCAGTTGATACGTTAACTTGCAATATTGTCAGTTTTGACAAGCTTCTCACGGCTTGGAATAAATACAAGATAAGACGACGAGTGCGCGCAATAACTGCAGCGAAAAATCCCTTATCCAGCAAACTAACGTACACTATTATGACCAAGCATTGGAGTGCTTCAGAAAAGCACGTTTCTGCAAGCATCCATATCCGCACTTTATAAATCCAGAGCCTCTTTTTCCGCCGGTAATTTCCAACACATTTTTCTGCCCCCGTCGCCCGAAAAAAGCGAAAGAAAGCTGGGGGCTCTGATGCGTGGCGAGGAGCGCCAGCACGAGGCCTTTTTGTCGTATTTTTTTTCGAGCACCGGAAGCGCTTGCACCGGGGCCTCCGAACACGTGCGCACAGCTCGGCACCTGAACGGGCCCCTCCGCGCCGAGGAAAAACAGCCGCTGCGGCACGCGACTCGGATGCTGTGCGCCCCGATCGACGGATTTATTGTGTAAAGGAGAGGGGAGCCGAGCAGTTGATTGCTATGGGGCTTCTGGGTTGAGCTTTTTTTTTTTTATTTTTTCGTCGGCTGCTGAGCAGGCGTTTTAAGAACCATCGGCGCGCAGTCGGCGAAATTTTGAAAGATTAGAGTGCGCTTGAGTTGATTGTCAAATGGCTTGACTGTTTTGGAGCGGTTGAAAAAAGGTTATCTCCGATTGGCTAATCGGATGTTAATATACACAATGCTAATTGCTGGTGCGCTGCGCTTATATTTATTCTTATGAGCTGCGCTTAGCTGTTTAAAATTCGAACGCAAGCAGGTGACGCGCGAGCGTTTGCATATGTGCACGTGTGCCGGCGTCGAGAAAAATGAATAACGCATTATAAACGAGGACATTGTGAAACGTTTACGAACAAGCGCACGCTAGCTGGAATGGATTAAAGTATCCGTGCCTCGCGGCGTCGACTCATCGGTTTTTTCTTTCTTTAAGGAGACTGCACCTACAGCTTGTTTGTCTGGAAAAGAAAAACATACTCGCGCTTAGAGGTATAAATATAATAAAGCGCGCTTTCTCCCTTCGCTTCTTTTCGACTTGGACTTTTTTCTCCCTCCGATTGATATAATAACGTGTCTTTCACACCGCAGCACTGCGTTTGCGCACACAATTATTGCAGAGAGTCGCTGACTGCAATAACGGCAAAACGGATGGCACCTCGCGCTGCGGCGAATTAAAAACCGTGAGAGAATAAAGTAAAGAGGCGTAGTCACAATGCAAGCCAAGGTCGGCCCCCGTTTAATCCGACTATAAGCGCGCATGAAAGAAGAAACGTAATTCCAGCGTTATTCCCAATTCGTGCCGCTTGACGATCCAAAGTGCGGAAAAATCGGCCGAGTACGGTACAGTCTGGCTTATAGGAAAAAAGTGCACTTGGGCTGCAAGCGAAAGAAAGCGTTGCGGTAGGTGGCGTGTGTCCCTGCGCTTGGGCAGCGGTATATCTCCAGCGTAACTCTCGTGACTGATACAATAATAGCGCGCAGCCGATTCTCATTTCTCCGGGGCCCCGGCCTAATCCCGCCGCGCGATGCTTCCGGATTAAAGCCGCCGTTACGACGATGTAGCGTGACAGGAAACACGAGAGCAAGAAAGCTGTCGAAAGAAAAAGTCCCTTTCGAAATCGCGACGCTTAAAGGCCAAGCGAAATCTTACAATGTACAAGTTAATTAAACGGCTCGGACGGAGGCTTCTTTAATTTTTTTTATTTTTTCACTCGGAAGCCATGCGCGCAGCTCTAAGGGGTCATCCTCGGCGCGTGGCAAATTATACGCAGAGGCATTCCTGCGGTTAGGCCGGCCCGTGATTTTCGCACTGACGCACGGCACTTTAGGGGATTTTAGTGCGCGCGCGGCACCCTCGTATACGCCTATGTATATGTATATATATACAGATGACGGACGAGGGAGGGAAGGCCGACATATGGTTCCTCTCCTTGGCTCGATACACCCTGTCGCTCTTGATTTTTTTTTTTTTTTTTCAACTCGGGCCGATCCTCCTGCTCACCGGATGCGTCTTCTTATATCAATTTTGAGGAAGCCGCAGCGCTGTTTACCTATCCTTTTTTTTGCGCCGCAGTTTGCTCGCGGTCGGAAATAGAAATTGCGTTTTTTGTCGCGCGATGCATACACAAACAGAGGCTGCATCGAGCGCCGGCGAGATATTTATTTTTAGAAATGCGTGTGTATGGAAAAAAAGGCGCTGTCCCATGAATAATCGCGAAAATAAAAGTGGCATGAATATCTTTGACGAGTCTCCGGGGGTGGTAGAATCGAATGTAAGCGGAGGGCCATGCAGAGGTGGAGAAGCGCGTCTTTCAGCTAGGGGAATATAGTTACCGGTAATGGTAATGGGAAGGAAAAGCTTGGAAGGAAAATAGTTGTTTTGTCGCGTCACGTACATGAGCTAAGTCAATGCACTTTTGGCTGTCTTTTCCTTTATTTCAATAGAATAACGCGCGTGACATTGTATAAAAGAGAACAAATTAGTTTGTAATGTGAGAAGAGCTTTAGTTATGGGGTGCAGGCTTTTACACAAACAATCTCACATGTTAAACTGATATATAAAACTTGTGTCTAAAACAAAAGATATTGACAGCGGTTTTAATTTGATAATCTTAATTAAGAAAATCCGAATGTTTTTATTTGCCATTATCTTATTAATCTCGAGATGAAAAAACATTTCCTTCCTCCCCCAGGTTATTATAAATTACCCCTAGACATGAACAAAGCACTTTCTTTCTCCAAATGGAACTGATTACTCGGCTTTACAAACACAGGCATAATCTGAGGCGGTCCATGATCTCTAGAAGCGAAACGAGCCTAAGGTCACGGACCGACGCCGTCTCCGAAAAACTCTGCCGCGTACGTGCCGGGAAAGCTAATTGCGCCGGCGGGGCCGCAGCGCGCTAGCTCGCCTATGGGATGTCGTAAAATCGAAAGCACAGTCAGGGGTTGCAGCTAGAGACGACGTTACCAGTTGAGTACTGTATATGCATAAGCCCCCGGAAAGTCCGTGGCGCACGTTTTGCGAGAGCGATTAAAGAAGGCGCGCTCGTGCAGCGTACAACATCAAACGACGCTTACAATTTACCTTTGGGCTATATTTATTTTTCTTTTTGTCCTTTGAGCTACTCCCCGCGCCTTCAAACGATTTCAGTGCTGCGCGTACGCCGGTGCTGCAACAGCCCAGAAATACCACCAGGATAGAGTATAGCTCGGCTTGTCAATGCTCTGTACGGGGGAACGTGTGTTTCTTGTGCTTATGCCTGAATTGTGCATTGTGCAATGGCTAAGATAAATTAAGATTTCGTGAAAGAAAAAACCGCTTGAAATAGGGCGGCGGCGGCTGAATTATCCACTTCCGCGAGTGCGATTACGGATCTTAGTTTGCGCGGAAAGCTCAGCCTTTTTACAGCTCTCTTTATGAGTCAGAGCGTCCAGTTGCATTAAGGACAGACGACTCTGACTATATCCCGCTGGTTTTTCCTCATTCCGAAACTCGCTCCGCGCTCGCAAACTCGATCTCTCCTCACTCTTGCGTCTCTTGAGGCACGCGCGGATTTCCTGAATCATCGAAAAATGCCGATGCGATTACAGTGGGGTAACGCGCTCAGAGAAAAAAGCTTACTCCATGTGCACGTGTTTGTTGTATGCATATATTACTCACGATTACGCCTGAGCGCAGCAAATAGCTACGCCTCAACACACACTTATACAAACGGCACAATAGACGCACACTTGAAATAAGCATATTTCGGAGCAGTTAACGGGAGCGGCATTTCGTTTGTGATGCGTCGCACACTAGCGCAGCGCGAGCTCTTCTCTGTTTACAGTCTCTCCTTATGCCTAATGGGTTATAATAAAGTGAAATTCGGCGCTGCAGCCGGCGCGCGCAGGCTGCGTTTTGTCAGCGGGCCTTAGCTTTCGAAAAATATTACGAGAGATGCGCCGGCCCTCCTACACTCCTCCTCGATAGGGCGAAAGAGGCTCGGAGCTAGCGTTTTTGGCTCGACGGAAATAATATCGGCTATCGCGGGCGTGCTGCTATTTTAGATGCGAGCTGAGCGCGAGGAACGTAAAAGCTTTTCGAGAGAGGAAAAAAAGTAATTTAACACCTCTTTAAAAGCTTGTATCGCAGAGCTCTCATTCTATGGGATTGTATAACATTATTTTCGTTCTTTTGCCATTTCGTGTAAAAGATGATTGAATTAGCTTCGTTTGTTGCTTTTCATTAGTTTTACTTTTCGACACAACAATTAATCATATTTTGAATAATTTCTTCATTTTTTTATATGTAATAAATGCACGGATTCTAAATAAGAACAATTATAAAAAATAATTTACATAATGTAAACCTAATTATTGTTTATTCTACCATAGGAAGAAAAAATACAAAATTCCGATCTATATTCAAGCACAAATCTATAGATAAAATAAGAACTTTTCTATTTAAAAGTGCTCCTTATAAGAAATTGATGACTCACGTGTAACAGCAGCGCACTACTTATCATTATAACACAATTTCACTTTTTTTATTAACTTTTAAAAATTAACTACCAAGTGTCGCAACGTGAAAGTACAGCTCAAGAATAAAAAAGTTTCAAATATTAAATTAACAAAATAAAGCTACATTTCTTCGGATAAACTCAAAGGGCCAGTGGCGGTTTTGTAAAACAGCTATTAAATTTCAGATTTCATCAAACTTTTTTAAAAATATTCTTTAATAATTTCTGCATTGAACTGTAAATTCTAATAGCAATCATTGTATCGTTTGAAAATTGTAAATCAAGAGGCGCGATTATAGCTCCACGATAGCAAGTGCATGTACAGACACACAATTGAACCGTTTGTCGTCGAGCAAACATTGAAGAAAAATCTCTAGCTCAAAACTAAAAACTCCAAGGGCGCTGGAGCCTCATATAAAGACACGTGCTATCCTCGAAATCCAACCTATATATATATATATATATATACACATCCAAGCCGCATCTCCAGCCTCCTCATAGATTATACAGCCGTAAAGGGACGAGCCGCGTTTGATCGGCTCATAAACTGGCGCGCGAGCACGTGGCTTGCGCCCCAAGCGCAGACGCCTCGGCTCCGGATTTATATTTTAAGACACTAACATGGATAGGCTAGTGAGGAAGGAAGAAGGGGTTGATAGCGGCTCGGTTAATTATGGACTAATTGTCGGATGCGACGAGTGTCTCTCTGAATTTTTTCTGACTCGGCTCTTCTTCTTCCTTCCTCCCCTGTCCGCTCGCTGCTTCCTCTCTTTCCGGCGATGCTGCTCTGTGTATAGGCGAGAACGGGAGCTAATAGTCCGCGCGCAGCCAGCTAATGAGCGCCACGTTTAAGCGTAGCATTTTGCGCATGTGCCGAATTTTCGCCTTAAATCTTTTATGTCCCTTCTTGTAATAATAAGATATATACCTATATATAAATCAGCAAGACGCATATAAAAGATTAAAAATTAAAATTTTTTAAGAAATTGTTAAACTAAGAATGTTTGTTAATATACAGTTAATATTTTGCTTACAGACGACAATAAAAGTCTACGCGAACTGCCTGCGGCCGGACATTGAGTACAAAACTCTGAGCATAACGTACGAGACGACGTGTCGGCAGGTCGTTCAAAATCTGCTCAACAAATACAGAATGAGACATCGGGACCCGCGGCTCTTTTACTTAACGATGGAGGTCACCGTTAGAAGAGCCAACGTCCGCACCGTTTTGCCCCTCGACGAGGACGCCAGGCCGGCTGTTCTACAGTCTTGTCATCCTCGCGGCGACTCCAGGTAAAAAGCCTCATAAAATCTGAATTTCTGCAGTCGAATTTCTCGTCTTGTTGATTACTTTGAGGAAGGGCAACAATATTTTCTATAATTGTGAATAATTGAAAAAGATAAAGATGAGGAAAGTTGTCTTTTGATGTTTCTCAGCTCAAGGCTGCATTAACAAGAGAAACCCTGATGCTTGTTACAGATTCTCGCTGCAGACGCGCCGTGGCGGACTCGTCAAAATATACGACAGTGCTCTCATGTCTGGGGTAAGTCGTCGACTGCTTTTAGCTACATCAGCGCTCGCGCGTTAAATTACTCCCGCGACTATGTTTCCTATATAGTCTTCCTCTATATCTCTTTTTTGGCGCTAATTATTATTTTCTTGAAATTCCCCCCTTTAAGCCGTCAACAAAATACTGAGCTTTATTTTGTTATTTTGTGCTTGCAGTCCAAGTACAAGAGCCTACTCATCTCGGAAAAGACGACAGTCGACGAGCTCATCCAGATGCTGCTGAGCTGTTACAGCTCGAACGAGCGGGTCGAGCAGTTCTCGCTCTACGAGGTCTCCGAGGGCGAGGAGTACCAGAGGAAGCTGCACCCAGATGACTCGCCGCTCAAGGTGACGCAACGCTGGACCAGCGCCGATCGTCATCTGCGCATTAGGCGTAATCCCGATTACAATCCTCATAGAAGAAAGGTTCGTTGCTTCTTTATGCTTTACTAGTTCTACAACAAACGATTCATAAACAAATTTAACAAATTCGTCTTTTTCAATAAATTTCTTCATTCTTTTTGTTTTTAACGAGATATTTTCTTTAATTTTCAGAGTATGTGGGCATCGGACTCTAGCATCGCCTTGGCAATGTCGAGGCTACAGCTCCAGGGGCCTCATCACCATCATTTCTTCAGCCAGAAGAGCAACAATAATAACAACAATCACCTTGTCTGTCGGCACAATCATATGCACAATCACAATCACATGCACAGCCACACGCACAATCACGCCAACAATAGCAGCAGCAGCAACGACAACAACAATAATAACGGCAAACAAACTAGCCAGAATCATTTGAGCTCTCTGAGTCTACAACA